>JABANP010000555.1:0-32888 GCA_013115135.1 Perkinsus olseni
CCCAGCTTATCAGGATCAACTTTACGCGCTAGACCTCGTCAGTCACATATGTTTCATCCAAGGTTAATAGAATTCCACCGACACTCCCCACGGCACTGAAGTAGCCTGCTCGTGTACGGTACATGTGAGCTCTCGGAGCAGACCGTCAGGGACAACGTCCAAGGAGACAGTCCATGGCGCCAGCGGCCAGATTCACCAAGTGAATGCCAGACCAATCCAAGTACCAACTTGGAACTTGGCGAGCTTGGAAACACAACCACGCCCATGCCTTCATCTTCGTCCCATGGAAGTGTCTGCAAAACTCTTTGGAAAGAACAAGACACCTAGGATCAGGATTGCAAGTCGTTCAATGCTCCAGCAGACAGGAGTTCAGAACCTCAAGTAGTGCATAAATCAGTCGCTGGCTGGGACTTGACTGGCAATACTGAGAGGCTTGAAAATAGAAAGCCTTGCCAATCCAGAAGGGGGCCAGTCAAGGCACCGATCCGTGCTGGGGAGCTCGAGACTTGAATTTGGTTGGGAGACACTGCGTGTCAGAAGGTACGCCGCGTACCGTACGCGGAAACATTCTCCTGCTCATTTCAATCGATATGATGAGTTCAGCTATTTTAGGGATTGGTGACGAAACGAGGTCTTCGACGGGCTCGCTCAGTCTCATTGATGAAATAGGATACATAGTAGTCCCAGGGAGTATCTCCCTTCTCGACGAGGAGTTCATGTATGCAGTTTTTTTATCTCAGTATCACCTATCTATGTGGAAGGCTCTCCTCTCTGGAAGCTTTCTCTTTGTCGGCTCTGTTGCTGCTCACCACTTCGAGTTTCACACGGAGACCACGCTCTACTGCGTCGAAGGCCTCACAGATTCAGAGGGGAATCCGCACCCTTGCAGCAAGTCTATCGCCTCTAACACCGCCGGCATGACCCTTCCCGGTATGGACGACGGCAAGTCTCTCATGTTCAGGTCTCACCTGGTTATCGGTAGCGATGGGTCTGAGACCAGAGTTGATGCTCATCCTAGCTATCCTTATCAGTACTTCATGACGACCACGACTCCGGAGCTAGTTTCTGTGCATAGTCTCAGGAACGGTGAATCGTTCTTTATCGGCAGTGCCCCTCCTCAAGCTCATAAGCTACCTATCGTAGGTGGTGGTTCCTTGTCGCTGGAAGGAGACGGGTGGACCTACCATTCGACTGTGGTGGTGGATGGTGCGCGGCAGCATACGTGGGTGAAGGAGGGCTTCAAAGGTGTAGATCCAGCAACAGGCTTCAACCACTCACATGTGCACGACGCTAATCTAGCACCGGATACCTGGACTCTCACCATGGACGAGCGTGACGAGAAGCCGTTGAAGCTTGTAGCTAGCAACAGTAAGCATGGCCATGCGCACCATCAGGTGGTGGTCTTCACCCACTTCGAGAAGAGGGAGGGCTCTCTAACCTCGAAAGAGGCTGAGGTGCAACTCTACAACGCGTACCAAGTCCCCAAATACGTGCCGCCCTTGCCCTCCAGGAGGCTAATGTCTGCGCAGGAGCATCTTCAGATCTTAAAGAACGCGGCTGGGAGTCTACTTTCTGGACATATACCTAACGACCCTGGTAGACTTATCCACTCAGTGGGCTGGTTGAGGAACCAGCACTTCAGCACCTCTAAAATTATCAAGTATTTCGCCCACAATGCTGGAAAGGCAGCTGCCGAATACTTCGCGAATGGTACTCCTCGTCGACTCGCCGTCGCGTTCGACTTCCAGTTTCCGAGAGGATGCGAGACTTCTGCCGGTGCGAATGGCCTTTGTATTGCTATCAAGGTTTCTGCAGCTGATTCAAGACATGCTGAAGGGTATCTTCACGTAGATTTCCCGAATGTTGAGAGGAGGCGCCATGGAGCGATCCTGGACCTATCTATTAAGATGGAGTACGATCCTTTTGTCATTGACTTGAAAGCACATGGCACTGGCTGTTCGGTGGTCTTCAAATTAGGGTCGGTCGTCTACATCTCCGTAACGGTATGTGTCCACGCCGCGGGCGGCTGTAACCGTAATGTTCACACTGGCGTATGCACTGCGTCTGTCGTGGCTTGGGCGCATTTCACGGTTCATCTTCCTAGTCCGGTCGGTAACATCATTCAGGCCACCCTTACCAGCACGCTCGCTCTTCGTGCTGGCCCTAAGAACTTCGTGGAAGTTAAAGGAGGCATTGGAACAAGCGCATCGATCCCCTTCCCTAGTGCAAGTGCGAGTATCAGGTTCAACTACGTGGCCGTCACCTTCGACCAATACTTGGAGAGGTGGAAGTTGACTGCTGGGTTAACCTTCGATGCTGGTATCAGCTTACTCTTTTGGCGTCCCTCATGGCACAAGTACTATCCCCTCATCTCCCACACTTACTAGCTTCGATTATATCCACTTTTTTTCTTTGCTGGTATCATTAGTGTGCTGGCACTTCTCATATCATGACGCCTCCGGTATCAGTGCCCGACCTCGACACAAATCGTTTTGAGGAATCTTTTTGGTCTAACAACCAAACTGCTTAAAAGGCGAACTTCTATCATCACTACCAAGTGACTGAACACATCGGCACCACCACCTCATTATCATAGATGAGCTCGTTTTGTATCGTTTCTCACATCTTTTGAGCTCTGCTGATAAGGCGGTCATAGACTACGACCCGCAGTGTCTAGTCTCGTAGAAGGACCTTCTAAGAAGGTGATGCCTAACAGTGAGTAGCTTGCTTCTGTTCTTAACAATGTAAGCTCTGCTACAAGTTATGCCACTCGCTATTACCTTTTTGTCTATCTTTCGACGCTAAATGCGACGATCGCGTGCAACAACGAGCACGTGTGTTTTGCTCGGGCCGAGCCATGGCCATTCTTCTATTCATATACAGTATCCAACTTCTGAGTCGTAGTAGGTAGCCATAGTATTTCGTATACTCGAGCTCCGATAAGGCCTTAGTAGTCAATTCTCGATCGTCTTAATGGCACTTTCCTGAGAGTCGCGTTGATGAGTTGCGGGCAAACTTTCATATACTTCTAGTCCGCGTTGGAGCCGAAGCCTCGTCTCACCGTCCGAACGAGGTCTCCTTGATGTGAAGTGCGAGTAGGGCATCACGCTCATGCATACGATGTGTGCCCGCATGTGGCGCACTTGGCTGCCATACTTCAGATTATATTTTCTCCGTAGGATTTCTACTTTCGACAGTAGCGGGCTACACTGCAAGTTGCGTACAACTCTGCATAACCGAACCCCAACCTTACAATGTGAGGCTCCCAATAGCGAGTCAGTTCACGACTCTCATACTCGGCGCACAGTTGCAGAGTCCGGTGATTCCGTTTTGCTCCGAACCGCTAAGTGAAGGGCAAACCAAGATCTTGGAACCAGAACCTGCAAACCCGGATGCCAACAGACGTTGTACCTATGCGGTGGTACAAAAAGGTTCCGTGGCCTCGCTCAGCTCCACCGTAGTGAACGACTCTATTCATCACGCTCTCATGTGGATTCCAGTAATCACGATATCTCCAAGCCCTTCATTCGTGGCCCAAATTGAGGGACCATTTTGTAGGCAGCCCGCTGATGCTCTTTGCAGGTAACGCCATGGAAACTGGGTCGAATAGACTTTGGGGAAGGCGATGCCGCACTACGGAAGTTACTGCCGAAGCGGATTTAGATGAATCCATCAAAATAACGATACACTGCAACCATCCGAGCCAGGAGACCTTCCATTGAGAACTCATTGATGGGAAGCGCAAGACAGCAACCATCCGCAATGACAAGCACGTAATCAGACGCTTGAATCTCATTACACGATGGAGTCGCTCATTTCCACTTCGACTCAATTGGAATCATGCAGCGACATTACAGTGACGATAGGATACTCAGTGTACGGTAAAATTCACGACAGACGACTTATCGCGGCTTGGGCTTCTCGCCTGCGGATGCTTCACGGTACCCGTTGATAGACCAGCCCCATCGGCGATGGCATGAGTACAGCTCCCATGAAGGGCCACAAACCCCCTGCTGAGGTTCGAGAAGGGAGAGGGGTTGCCACTGATGGAGGTGGTCCCAAAGACGCACATGAACTGAGGGGACTTGATCTCGGCGGGGCTCCAGAAGACAGCACTGGCGCTGTCGTCGGGCTGCTCATCCCGGAGTAACTGAAACGCATTCAAGGCAAGGCTCGCATGGTCGAGGTCACGGACACGCTGCAAGAACCGGAGTATCGTCTATGATTGCAAGAGCGACCTTGGATGCTCAGCAGCTAATTTCATCACGCGCTTTCACAACAGAGATGGTGCGCTCTACCGCAAGCTACACTCACGTCGACAACCACCCGAAGCCTACAGAGGGGACATCAGCGGGATGCCGCCCTTCTTGAGTGGCCCGGGACCATCAGCGGTCAGCAAAGGTGCCGAAAGGACGGGCCCATTGGGATAGCCTGATACGATAAGATGCTTTCCTGGCCAGCGACTCCCCCCATCCTACTGCCAATGTAGCTGTCATTGGCCGGGGGTTCGATCCAGGTATCCACCACTTGAGGTCCACCACGCTGTTCTGTGGGATGGGGATAATCGGCCCTCATTGCGGTGCGCAGCCCTATACGAGTAGGCCCCATCCTCCGACCAGTCCCGGCGATTGCTCCTACCTCCCGCAGGCGGTGGCTCCAGATACGTTCGATTAGCAGCTGGGGTAAAAGCTGCTTCAGGAGGGTGAACCTGATGACCTTACTCGGAGAAAACCATTTCCCCCAATAGAGTACTACCGAAGTATCAGCTACGAGACTGCTGTGTCTCCTCTCTTGTCTGTCCACTCGCTGTCGCCTTCCTGTAGATGCTCCCGCGGAATGCGCCCTAGGTGGATGGCTCCCTCTTCCACCATGCAGGGCCTGTCGACCCACAGCTTCCGAAAGATGGCGAGTAAGAATCTCGCTCACACAGCGGAAGTTACCTCACCTTCGCCATTAGCCTGTCATTGCCGTTACGACTCTCTTCTCTCAACCTGGCTCCTACAGCGGTCTCCCTCCTAACCGAGGCCTGCTTCTCGGACCGCCCAGCCGAGACCAGCCCGCCAGGAGTGTTGGGGCTCCGTCGACTACTAGTCATCGTAGACGCGTCAAGCCTGAGGCTGCCCTGACGACCTCTACCGCTCCACACCCTCGACTCGTCGAAGGGTCCACCACCACCACCTGCTAGGAATCATACTTGGGAGTAACTGGGAGCCGTCCATCTCACCGGCAGTAAGCACTGAGGAATCCCTTCTACTATCGAGAGAACCCCCACGGGAGGACCGCGCGGATTTGATGAACTCCTGGCGGCCCACACCGGACGCTCTAGTAGAGTTGACGGCTGCGGGGACGTGCTTGATGAACTGAAATCGAAATCACCGGCTTTTCCGTATCTTCCACGGATCGACCTCGGATACCTCTGTCCATGTAACCTCCCTTCCCTCGCCGTAGACACGCCTCTAGATAGCTACGCAGGGCCAGCACCTCTCGACGGTTCAATCCACGCGCCCACTCCGCTGAGCAATGAGTCTGAGGATCAGCCGCCGCGTTCAACCACGACTCACCTTTCCTGTCCATCTGGCTTCTTATTGTCATCGGCGCACACGATCCTCTCCTCATCATCATGCGGTGAAGGTCGACAAAGACAGGGCTAACTTCATCGCCTCCACCATTCCTACTCCTCGCCAAAGTGGCCTTCCCCGGATCATTCACCCTACCCACATCATCAGCCTGGGCCGCGCAGTCAAGCCGCTACCGTTCAGCTTCCGCCGTTTTTCTGAGCATGGTCATGACCTCGGCGCAGAAGACCGCATCTTGACCCCCTTGGACGTGACGAAGTAGAAACTCCTGCAGGCGGCCGCTTGCTAGTTGAACGACAGAAACGATGGTACTCTGAATAAATCGACGTCTGCGAAGCCAATGCAGCATTCGGCGATGATGGGCATTTCTCCGGCGACGCCATCCAGCACCTTCCAAGGGAAGCGTTCCGCCGCCGGGAGCCCTCGCGATGGTCGCCAACTCACCCGAACTGTGAGGTAGGTCGGTGTTACGGTCGAAGTGGCATCGATCGTTGCGTTGAGGAAGTGGTGCAACATCTGAGAGTACGATTGCGCGACGATTGGCTGACGATTGGCTGCGGACCTTCTCGGTGAGATGCTCTAAAGAGCCGTCCAAAGGAAGGTGCATGATCCACTCGGCGCCACGCGAACTGCCATCACCTATCAAATCAGTAGCAGCTCGATACTTCAAGGGAATACTACCAGAGGGATCGAAGCCACCTATGGAGGCATTGCCGTAGGTAGTGTTCTCGGGCTCGGCGTTATAGATAGCCTAGAGGAGCTCACTTCGGGTCAACAGCGGCTGAGGTCTGCTGCTGCTGCTGCTCACCTCCCTTGCTCGGCGAGCACTATCACTGGAGGGCTTCATCGAAGGATGAGGTATCGTCATGGACATGAAGGTCATCAGCTCCTGTGCAGATGGAAGAGAATAGGACTGGGTGACTTCGCCGCCAAGATTGTCAATCACTCCAAGGCTCGCTGATACTCAAGTGACCGAGGTCGTGGCGGCCGATCGATGAATAGCCGCTGAGCTGCATTGCGCGAATGAGAATCCTCCAGACTCAATTGACTGACTGAACACTAGAGGGAAGAGTAGTACGAGATGGATGAAGAAGCAGGAATCCTGCCGCTGGTGGTGATTGTGGTGGTGGTGATACTGTCATCTGTATCAGACGCGGCTGAAGCCAGTCAAGAAGACTCCAATAGTCGTGAAGTGTGGTGATGCTCTACGTGAAGGGATCGTCATAATAGCCGATAATGGCGGGAAAACCTTCGAGTAGGAAGAATAGGTAGTAGTCCAGGAGTCGCCGATCTTTAACGATCAATGGTAGATAGACTGACCACGATGATCATCAAAGTGCTAGAATCACCATGACCAAGGCGAAATCAGGCCGGTCACAATAGGGCTCTTTGCCGTATTAAGATCATAAGGATGATGATGACTAGCACCACGAGGCAAGACATCAATGTTGATATGTGTATCAGGACTTCCACCCGGTATCTCTAAAGGTGTGTCAATAAACTTTTTTCTATATATCACATCATCGACGCTTAGAGAGTGACCACGGCGGCGAGGTACCATGTCCTCGACGTCCGCGAAAATGTCGTCTATTGTACTTCCACCCGATGCGGGTGATCCTCGACAAAAATCCGGGTCACAATCTAGACTCGCAATATCAAAGATACTCGTCCATGCTGACTTTTGAGGTAGAGAGCGGTGATGACTTCCAACACCGGTCGCCGAAAGAGTAGTAGTAGCAGCAGCAGAAGTCACTGACTCGGGAGAGTCCTGTGCCCCGATACGAGTGTCGATAACTGAGCTCTTGAGAACCTCCTGTGTGCTTGGTTGTGTTGGTCGGCGAAGCAACAGAATTGATGCCGCTACGCGGACACTAACCACCCGACCATCTTCAAGGAAGACCAAAGGGCGGTCTGCATCCCAATTGCCAACATGAGCCTTCTTAAAGTGAGAGATGTTAGCCTCCAGGCCTTGGATGTGTCCAAAACACGTCTGACGATGATAAGCATTACAGGGACGGCTCGAGAGCTGTCGCCGTTGTTACTTACTTTGCCGATCTTTTTCGAGTTGAATTTGCGAAAATGATACTTCTCGAAGGCATCTTGGAAGAGGGTGCAGTCAGTAGCGGTTCGGAAATTGATAAAACCATAGCCGACATTGCACTTGTTCTGAACGTCCGTAGGCATATAAAAGAAGTCGTACCTGGCAGGAACTGCTCACCCAGCAGCAACAGCAGTAGCGAACTCACGTTCCCTTGAAGCCCAGGTCGCCGTCGATCTCGGCTAGCACTTCACCTTGCGTGTAGCGATTCGGTATGTTACGCAGCATCAGGGTCGTTGGATATGCTACAGAGTCGGAGTTGGCCAAGGCCTGGTGGGTGAGATCGATCTGATCTCAAAGCATTGACGGAGGACTGATGACGATGGGCTTACCCTCCGAGGGACTTGCTTGTGTGCGAACCCTGTCCCACCGGCAGAGGACGAAACACAACGGGGACGTCGAAAGGTCTTGGCGGTAGTAGGAAAGCTTTGCTGCCCACTAGAAGCGATGGTGTGGGCTCTCATACGGGAACCTGAGGGCAGACGAACAATAAGCTCCCCGAGGACACAGCTGGTGCTCACCCTTCATGAAATGAGATGGTGGTAGTGGTGGATTTTCCATGGCGATAATACTAGTTAGGATGATATACGGTCCAGCAAGAGGCAGAACGACAAGACTTCTGACTGTGACAGATAAAATGACTGATTCGGTAAGATCCTGAGGAAGAGTCGTGTGAACGAAAAGCGCTATAGGGGGGACAACACTAAATCAACGAGCCCCCGCGTCACGCAGCACGCGACAACACTCGAGCCTCTTTGTTAAAAGCGCACGCCACGGAAGTGGCGTTTACCTTAGCGGAGCGAAGCAGAATTTTCATCGCTGTGCGCAAGATCCGAGGAAACGGTTCTCGAGTTCACGTTAAACCTGTTCGCGTCTAAGTTACATTGGCGTTCATTAAACATGTTCAAAAACACCTTCCAGTCTGGATTTCTCTCGGTGCTGTACTCGGTGGGCAGCAAGCCCCTGCAGATCTGGGCTGACCAAGTCAGGAACGGCCACATCAAACGCCTCACCGATTCGGACATTCAATCGAGCGTGAGTGGTCTTCACATGCTGCTTGGAAGCTTCGAGATCTCTCTCTGCAGGTATTGGAGATTATGGGCACCAACGTTGCCACTACTTTCATCAAGTGCCCTGCTGACCCGCGGAAGACTCTCGGCATCAAGTTGCCATTTTTGGTGATGATAATTAAGAACGTGAGTTGGCCTCTCGGGTCCCTTGACGGTTCATCTTGATCTTGTTCTTGTCAGTTGAAAAAGTACTTCACCTTCGAAGTTGCCGTTCTTGACGACAAGGGCATCCGTCGGAGATTCCGGGCGTCCAATTATCAGAGGACGACCCGAGTGAAGCCCTTCATCTGCACGATGCCGATGAGACTTGATGAGGGCTGGAATCAGATTCAAGTCAGCCGCCATTCCACGCGAGTATCATCGCTCGATACCATCTCTTCAGTTCAACCTCTCTGATTTCACCAGGAGGGCCTATGGCACCAACTACATCGAGACTTTGGCGATTCAACTTCACGCCAATTGCCGCATCAGAAGGGTTTACTTTTCGGACCGTCTCTACAGGTATCTTCCTCGTCCGTAGCGTTGCTGCTCTCCATGCCTTGTGTCTTCAGCGAGGAGGAGTTGCCTCCGGAGTTCAAGCTCTTCCTTCCCGTCCAGAAGGCCATCCCCAACGCCGCTGCTGCTGCGTCGCCTGTGGCGGCCCCTCCCCCGGCTCCCCCGGCCGCCAATGCTGTTGCCGCACAGTAGACCATATCGTTAGGTTAGAGTAATTAGGTTGTATTATCCACGGAACGTCGTGCTGATCGTGGATTAGAGATCAAGGTGATGGCCTAATGTGTGGTTCTTAAAGTTGTTGAGTTGGTAAGTCGTAATGGTCGTTGGCTGCACTTGAGAGGGCCCCATCGGGCTTCTGTGCATGCTCTTTTCCTAGGGCGTAGGACAATCCTCGATGGTGTTGCTGTTGACCGATCGACTATTACTTCATCAATCACCGTAGTCCATCATTCAATATCGGAAATCCGAGTGGAAAGTATGTGCCACTGAGAAGATTATTGGCTTGGGGAAGTGAACGCCCACAGGCCAGTGTCAGTCGCTCTTCATTTGATTATCTTGTTATCATGATTGACACCGATGTGACAGTGAGCTTCGATTCAGCCAATCGGTTAAGGGTCCTCCCCGAGGACGCCTACATTCACAGTACGGACCTCCGCGATACATCTGTCGAATTCTCCACGAGTGAGGGCAGCCCTCGTCCGGCGGCGTTGTCAGTATATTACCTTTCAGAATCCTCTCGGTTCAACGAGGTTGTCGGTGCGGTTGTCAACCACCTAGCCGCCCAGGCTGAGCAGATTGACGAGGCTCGGTAGCCTTACGGTGCTTCTTTGGAGGCGAGGTGTTCGTGTTGATCAGGTTGAGGGTCATCGGGGCTAGGACTATGACGGCTATGGAGCGGGACGAAGGCCGAGAGAGAAAGTGCGATGCCTGCGGGAGTCGGTGTTTGCTGTGATGGTCTTCAGAGTCGCCCACTTGCAGACAGTTCTTGCGGAGAAGAGGAGGGAGCTGGCTCGTGTGGAGGAGCATCGGTGAGGGGAGGCAGTCGTGAAGGCAGCGCAACGATTGGTGCTGATCAGGCGAAGTACGGAGGCACTTGAGATGGAGAGGAAGGCTACACTAGAGCGGTTGATGAACAATGAATGAGACACCATGAACGACCGTCACGCTTCATTGAAGGATAGGCTTTGTGTTCAACGAGCCAGTTCTGAAACTCAGAATCGATCCTGGACCGCTACTCGTATAAAATTGAGGATCGATTCTGGGGGGCACGTCCAGCGAGCACGGTTCGACCTAAGATACTCCGATGGCGATCAACAGGCCGCCCATCGTCAAAATCGGCGCCGGACGCTTCTCTACTGTTCTCAGGGTTGACGATCCCCACCGAGGCGAGTCCATAGCCGAGAAGAAGATCCACACCAGCACTTCGGGTACCACCGCCCTTGGCCGGCCGCCGTCAACATGCCCTCATCAGGTCTGGGGATTCAGTCCTTGAAGGGGGCCTTGAGGGAGCTATTCATCCTTCGTCTCCTCTCTCACCATCCCAACATCATCGACCTCTTCGACCACCGTTTTGAGGGCCACTGCCTCGTCCTGCAACTGCGGCTTTACGACATGGACCTCGACAGCCTCATGGACCGTAGGCTCGGTGATCGGTCGCCAACGGCCGTCCTCATCACCTTAGGCAACCCTCCTCTACCACAATCCCTGATCAAGCTCATCTGTCGGGATATTCTCAACGGTCTCTCCTTCGTCCACGATGCTGGTATCATGCATCGAGACTTGAAGCCCGGCAATATCCTCCTGGACGGGTGAGCTGCCGCCATGCCGAGTCGTCTACCATCGCCCGATCAGGGACGGCCGAGTAGTCCTCTGCGACTTCGGGCTGGCGAGGGCGTCAGGGGAGGAGAAGGAGTGCATACCACCCATCACTCGGGAAGTGGCGACACGCTGGTGGCTTCTTCCCTCTCTTCGAGGAGGTTCCCATCGCCCCTCCCAGGTACCAGTCCCCTGAGATCCTGCTGGGCACGGAGGTTCAAACCTCGAGCTGCGATATCTGGGCCGCCGCATGTATCCTCTGCGAGATGTACCGCGGCCAACCCCTCATCGCCGGTTAGGCCACTGCCATTCCCGTCGGAATCGACTCAGCGGTTTCAGGCCAGACCGACATACAGCAGCTCTTCCTCCTCTACAAACGTTTCGGTGGAAGCCCTTTGGTGGTCCCTCGAAAGGATCGGCCGACTGATCTCCTCGGAGACGATCTTCGCTATTGGCCAGCGGCAACGCTTTTGCCAGACTACGGCAAAATCCCCTTCGCCCGAGACGCCGTTGAGAGCGAGCAGAGCTGGTCTGTTAGACTAGCGGCAGATGTGAGTATCTTCTGGGCCAGTTGGGCTCGACAGGGTCGATTTTCATTTGATCAGATCCCCCGACTGCCTCCCACCGCCCTCCCTATGCTGGCCGGAGCCTTCCGCTACGACCCTCGGCTCCGATACACACACGCACGTCAAATGCTGGAATCTGAATTCTTCGATAACTGTCAAGGCAGCATCGCCACCGCGCTGGCTGATTACTTGTGAGACCCGTCGAAGCCGGTAGAAACCGCGAGCTGCTTATTCTCAGGAGGGACAGCGAAGCGAAGCCTCCTCCCCCAGTTGAAGACCCGTGGGAGGATTCATTCGACTCCGAGTGTTCGTTCTTTCATCAACCGAATTAGCCTCATGTTTCACCGAGTGGATTGTCGTGTTGTTGTCACTGAGTGAACTCAACTCGAAGCCTCACTAAGAGTCGCCCTCTACGAGAGCCGAGCAGATTCTATTAGCAAGGACAATGCATGTCGTTGACACCCAGTCATCACCGGTATTAGTGCCGTCAGAGACTCCTTTCACACCTTCGAACCTTCCCAGCAATCTCATAACAACAGGGACGGCCCCGACAGGCAGTAGCTCGAGGTGCAGCAGCTCCCGAAGGATACGCCTGGCCAGCGCCATTGTGCTGCCGGCTGTGCTTATCCGATTAATCAGAGGTTGGACGAGTTGGTGTACAAATGAAGGAAGATCGAACCAGAGGGGCGGGTCGACCACGATAGAGAGAATCAACACTAACAAGGGGATTTGCGAACAGTCACCACTAGAGGCAATGGCGCTCAAGGCGGCCTCCTGAGAGAGGGAATCTACAGGTTGCTCGGAGAACGAACGAAGGGTCACCCAGAGGGCAGTGGCACTGACCAGCACGGCAACTGGGCAGGGCACCTGTTCTATAGCTACGACGACCGTCTCGCAGACAGGGACCAGTAACGACTGGATGAGGCCAGAGTCGACTCGACTGGCCGAGTTGACCGCTGAGAGGAGCCGAGCCCACTGGAGGAACCATTGAGCTCGCTCGATGCCCACCGTTGGAGGGACAACAGAGAATGCAGAGGAAGAAGGGAGTGCAGAAACTGATAGAAAATAGGAGACGCCGTAGACCCCCGAGTCAGATCGCTCGGCCAGCGCCATCACATAGGGGTCGGGTTCGGCACGGCTGTGTAGGGAGGCTTGAGTGCACAGCCTCAACAGCAGAGGGACTGCAGGGCTGAGCACCTCATCGTTCGCCGAGCACAGGGACCTCGCGAGATCGTGGACACAGGACCGCAGCATTGACGCCATGATTCGACTTTGAGCCGTATCGGAGTAGCTGCCCTCGAGGCAATGGCTGAGCAGAAAGAGAAGATCCTCGCAAACTGTGACGTCGAAGGGGAAAGAGGCGGGGCCAATAGATGAGAGGGCCTTGATGATGAAAGGACCTTGGACACACAAATCTAGGCTCGCCGTCGGGACGGCTACCACCAGCTGTCTCATGGCATGTGATAATAATCGGTCTTCTTCAAGCAATCGCCCGGCCCGATGGAGGCATTGAGAGGCGACTTCCACGATACGATGATCTCGGCCGAGCTGTGGCCTCTTGCTGACCAGCGCGGACAAGACCGCTAAAAGCCTTCGGCAAGCGAGAGGGCCAGCAGTCTCAACATCAGCGGCCAAGAAGCTGATGATGGTAGCGAGGACCTCTGGGGCATGCAGAGTGCAGTCTTCCGCTTCCCACGTGGGGCTCGCCATAGACAGCGCATCGATAAGAGAGGCCCGCGATGCCGAGTGCTTGATTGATGCGTGAAGAGCTGCTAGTAAGAGGCCGAGGTTGAAGTCCACGTCACAGGCATTCAGCTTAGTAGTGGCAGTCAGCGGGAGCTCGACGTCGCCACCACATTCATAAACCTCGAAGAACAGCCACGCAAGCAGACACACGGCTCTGGTCCTATCCAACTGGGGTGACATGGTCAAGGCCAACTGCCACTGTATGGCGGTGGGAGGGCAGGACAAACCCTTCACGGAGGTTGATGAGGGCAAGAGGGGTCGTTGGCAGAGTGCCATCAAGGACCGACCTAGCGAGCTTGCCAGCACCATCAACACTCAAAATGGCGAGTCGAAGTTCTGACGAGCCCATAAACAGCTCGCGAATGCCGGGTAGTTCAGTATCCTCATGCAGCTGGTCGGCAAGTTTAGCGCAGACTGCGACCCCCTCGATAACGGAGCGGCTCTTAGCCGAAGCCTCGAGCAGGGAGTGAACCATCCTTGCCCCTCCCTCGGGGGAGAGAGATGGCTGAAGGGCGATGGCGGCCTCTAGGCAGGGGATGAGGATGGAGATGTCGATGATGCCGCTACGGAGAGAGTCGGTAACGGCGTTGAGCAACTCTGTTGATTGACCAGGTCTGAGGCAGCTACTGAAGTTAGCTGCCATCTGGAGGATGCCGTGGCTCCTCGGCAGGTCACCCACTCGTGCCAGGGAGACACCAGCACGCACCATGTCGGGAAGACAGTGGGGTTGTTGTTCACATGTTAACAAGACGACTTCCGCAAGCGTTGCGAGAATCGAGGGGCACTGACTTGTTTCCTTCGCGAGACGTGCCAAGGCAGCCGGGCCTATGCAACCCTTCAGGCTGGTCGCCAGGACAGGATCTGCCCGCAGGAACGATAACACGCAGGCGCCTGCAGCTGCTACAACGTCGGGGTCGTTCGATGATGACAGGAGCTCAGCGGCCCATTCACATGGCTTATGGTGGGGCTCTGTAGTCAGTGGGACGATGCTCCTGAGGAGTCAGCAGCGTCGAGGCGCACTCGAGGCTTCCTATTATGCACTCCTTCGTTGTAGTCTCAGTGGCCAGGATCGAGGTCAGCCCGGTACTAAGCCGATTTCGAAAATTGTCGATGTCGGCAGGCGGAGCGACGCAGCCCTCCGGCGTGGTCAGCAAACGTGCGAGCGAATAGTCCTCTCTCGACAACCTCGCCAGGAGCTTCAACGCGCCTGAGATGCCGTCAGAGTCTTTGGCTGAAGGGAGGGCTTCAACCAGGCGGAGGGACAGATCGAAGTCGACAAACCAGAGGGAGTCAGCACCCCCACTTTCTTCTGAGTGGACGTCGATTATAACATCCAGCAGTTCCAGAAGATACTCATCCATCTGGCCAGCGAGGCACTCGTTGAGTAACGGGCTCGGCGGCAGGGAGAGTCTTCGAAGCCAGGGTAGCAGAAAGGAGGCCTTCGAACCCCACTCATGAGCAAGAGCGAGAACCAGCCGTCGGAGGGCCGAACCGTCAACGACGTACTCCCTGAGAAGCATCTCGCAATCCTCGTCGGTGAGCTCAGATAGCAGAATGCTGCCGATCCGCACGAGGATGTCGCTCAACTTGTCGACCTTCCGGCATATGATTTTCGACCGTTCCTTATCCAACACGTTGAGGTCAACCTTCGCCATGTTGTTAGCGGCTTGTAGGATGTCCTTGAGGTTCTGTTCTGCGACCATGCCGGGCTTCAAAGGATCCACACAGGGCCTCTCCGGTACTGATGAGGTGGCCGAGGGAGCCTATCGTCAGGTTACCACCGTTGGCGCAGTCGAGCGCGAAGCAACGCATGCATACGCTGCTGCGGGGCGTACGGACGACCGAATCGCCGCAAGAGGGGCAACGATGAGGTTGAGGTCCCATTTGTGAGTAAGAGACTGCTCGACGGAGAGCTTCATCTCTCCCCTACTCCACTCGAACACGAAGGCTGTCACGACTTGACGAACGCAAGACGGGTCGCGAGGAGAGCATTCGACGAGAAACTTGCCTTAACGTGGTAGGGATGATACACAGGCACGAGACGGGCAACTAGCCAAACGATGAGGCTGCCACTCGTATAGGTAACAGGCATCAGTCCAATCCGACTAACAGGATATTCATCTATTCAGGAAACCAGAAAATGATATCCTTGTTGTCAAATCGGCTGCGTGCGGGCCGATCGCTCAAGACTGCCTCGGTCGGGAATGGGGCGGCGGAGGACACTCTGTAGACGGCTTACATATTTACACTAACCGGAGTGGCAAGTGGTTGTAAAGTCAAGACACCTGTCACACAGTCGTCGAGAAGCCGACACGGAGAGGCACGGCTCATGCCGAGCAGATCAATGGCAGATATCTCCGCAGATGCGGTTGAGCCCTCGGAGGCAGACAGCGCGGAATAATGAAACTAATATCCATGTAGCCGAACGAGATAGTGCCCCAACCAGCAATGACGTATAAAGCAAGCCTGACCATCATCGCCGCATACGCATGATAGCCAGCAGGGAGTGTTGTGTTCGAGCTGAGAATCGGCGACACTGTCGCATCAGCCCGGAGGGCATGGTAGTACTGAGCCATACACAGGAGGATAGTCGCGAGCGGAACTACCCACGCAGAGACTGTAGCAAGATACTTCCAAAAGAGTCGTGATAGAGCACAGAAAAATCAAGGTTGCAGTACTGCTGCAGTGATGTTGCTGCCAAGGTTAGCAAGCCGCTAGCAGTGGATCCAGCCACAGGTGTACCGTCCGGTAGTACACGGTTACACGGTAGTACCGTGTAAGGGTTGTAACAACGGAGAATGAGAGTTCGACTCAGCCCTCCGCTCCCTGAATGTGGAGGAAGCACATCAGAGGCTGCTGACTTCACCCGCGACGGATCACCCACCGGCTGGGCATTGGCTTGGATAGTTGCGATGTCGCTCGTCACCTTGTCGGTTCTCGCGGCGTGCGGTGATCGCACTGCTATTTCGAGTCGTCATGGACTTCCATGTCTCGCTCAGCCGACCAACTTTACAATGTTCACAGCAGTGCTTCGTCGAACATGACAACATTAAAGGAACTCGCCAACAAAACTTATGGTAAATGATAACATGCGTCGAAAATTGACATCGCAAATGCGCCATCCGTGGGAAAGTCATCGTTATTCCAGAAAGATGCGAAAATTCCAGAGAGTATGCTCCCTGCTGTTTCATTCAACCTGTTCTCGCTAGTTTGATGTTTACACGAATGTCTCATCTCTTGGGGACCTTCTTTGCTCTCTTGACTCTCACTGTCTCACCGATCGATGCCACAAACGGTTACTGCTGGGGGCCGATGGGCACTTGAATAAGGCGAAGTGGCTGAAAGTTGGGAGGCACGGAGACGCGGCTATCAGTGATTGCTTCACAACAGCCGATGGCACGATGGGTCTCTTCACCGCTGATGGAGCTGTTGCGATTGGAAAGGACATCACTTTCTTGAAGAGGTAGGGCAGACAGATGTATACCCAAACATTACCACTCTTTGATCAGGACGGGCACTCTGGTGACAGAGCGCGAGAATAAGAGGTAAGTCCGGAAGGGCTGGGGAGCAGCCGGTGCCGTACCTTCAATGAAGGTCCTTCATGCCGTATTTCGGGCATCCATAGTAGAGGGCCCACCGTGGAAAAGCTGAATGCCATTATCATTTTTCAGGGAGGTTCAATCTGGGATCACCGTATCCACTGAGGAGCCTCCTCCTCGGTAACCACACTACTTGTGGTCCGGTGTTCAGCGACTTTCACCTCTTTCAGCTACCGAGATGCACTTCCAATGCAGTTGAAAAGCGGCACACAACAACGCCGATCGGCAGGGATGCCTCCGACCAACACCAGAAATACTCGCCCGGTAGATATAGATTATGATGAGAGGGGCGGTCCTCCGTCCTAGTAGGGCCCACCAGGCTTGCAATGACACCCGCGCACGTATCGTTCTCAGTTCCGAGGTCATGGCATTCGACAGTGGTGCTACCATCGGTCCAGATCTCAGCAGAGAGAGTGCTGGAGTAAGCAATGGAGGAGTCGAATAGAGTCATTTCCCAATTCTCGTACAAAACTGAGTCCCAAGAATTCCAGGCAGAGATAGGGTCTTATACGGTATAAGTTATACCAATCGGGAGTGAGTTGTCCGTGTAGAATAGCAAATGAGCGAATTTCATGTCGAACGGCTATTCTGCGTCGTGTAGAAATTCGTAATAACGCGGCGAATCCCTCCCTTGTACTCTCGCAGCAGCCGGAGCGTCCGAACCAAGTATCGCTAGGACCCTCGATCATCGCGTGGCCGATGGAGCGGTCTTCAGTGAGCGGCGCACTAGAAAAGGGAATGGCAATAGGCCTTCCTCAACGCCTTCCCGATTCAATTTCAAAGCTAGTACTAGCTGGGAAAACTTTTTGGTAGAGACCTTAACGCTCACACCTCCGGATTCGTAACCTACCCTGCTACTCCTAGGACCACGTTGCACAGAAATGTACGCTTTCGTTCGGATGCATCACCCCTCGTACGCTCTCAGGGTTTCCCTCCGCTGAAGGGATTAGACCTCCGTTCTATTATCAATGGAGTGGATTGTTACTTCGGCATGCAGCCTGACGAGTTAAAAGAACTGCAAAGATTTCCGGTTGGCGAGCTGAAAGAGAAGATAATTCTGTTCACGGTTTCGCCTGGCATCGAGTCCGGCTTCCCGCCAAAGACCACGTTCCTCAATTGTCCCAAGAATGAGTACCGCGATCAAACATATATGTGCATTGGGTAAGAGATTTCCATTCTTATCGTATGCGTTACCTCGGCGTTCTTCGTTTGCTGCGTCTCCTGGCCTCGAGCGGATCTTCTGGAATGTGATCTTGAACACACCGTCCCGGCTAGCCTTCTCATTCTCCTTACGTATTTCAGTGACTATTGGTGCAATCGCAATAACAACCCTCTCAAAGGCATTGATAGTGCGGCTTTACGTAAACATCTAAAAGCTCTAGGCTCGGCCGCTAACAAGCTGAACCTCAAGAAGAACATACCGGCGTTCCCTGAAAAGGACATGTTGGCCTTGGGGGAACTTGGGAGAAACGCAGTTGTCAAAGCGGAGAAAGCCTGCTGTGCCACCCTGCAGCGTATAGAGAGGCGATATGGCACGTGGGAAGAGCTCTGCGATAACTATCGCTGATTCGGTTGAAGATAATCATCTCAGCAGCAGATATGTGGTGGATAGGTGATGACTATTGTGATAGGAAGATGTTCTTTTTTGTGAGTTGAATCCCTCAATCATCTATTTCAATTGTTGTGGATGGTCGTATGATGTCATGTGGAGACAATTGTTATGTGCTGCTACCGTGCAGCACGGTCCGTGGCACGGACTCCGTGCTGTTGTGCTGATCGAGTTCCGCAGACGGGAACCAACGATGCTGTTGGAATTTCTCTGATATCGTACGCTGGAGTCCACCGATGGACCGACCATCTGAAAAAGGTCAGGATTCAGGCCGTAGTTGCTCCATGATGGAGACACTGGCCAGACACTTCTCCCGCAGCTTTACACTCTCCTAGCAACCTCATAACAACAGAGAGGGCCCCGAAGGGCAGTAGCTGAGCTACTGTAGCTCCAAGTGGTTACGCGTGCCCTCAAGTACGGCTGGTCGGCGAAAGCAGTCTTCTTCGGTCTTGTCCCCAGATAGCGTTATAGAGCGTACAAGTGCATAGAGTAAGGGCCTTACTGTAAGGCATTTTCACCCAATGTGTGCGTTTTTGCCGCATTCTTCATATGCTGGTCGGACTAGTCTGCTCCTCGTGTTCTTCCCCTCGCACTCTGGTCCTGTTTATATTCCCATTGTGGCGGCCCTAACCGCGATAACCCTCTCGATTCGTGAGTCTCGAGAACATTGATAGTGAGTATTTACGCGAGAGACTGGGAATTCTGTATTCAGTCGGTGAAGAGTTGAATCTCAGCGAGTGCACATCAGCTTACACTGACAGGGAAACATTCCTATACAGAGCTGCTCAGGCTGAGCAGCTCTGTGTACAGATGGTGGGGTCGGATACTACGTCTCCTGTGGCTTTTAGCGGTACGGAGCCAGCAACATCAACGGCAGGAATTGGGGATACCAATTTGAGATTGTTGGTCCCTCAAATGATATCTTTTTCAAGACTTGAGGCCACGGAGGCGCCATCCCGGGTCTCATTTTAGAACCTTCAAGCATCTATATAGACGACAGTCTCAGAGTATACGACCAACTGCAGATGGAATGGTAATTCGTCCCATGGCGTCGGGTGCCTTGTTCCGATCTGGGCTCGGGCGAACAACTTAAAATACCGCGAGGAATACTTCCCCTTACACAGCACAGACTACAGTGAGAGGCACGGAAGAAGGACTCCTCGCAGACCCTTGGGCCGAGAGAGCAGGCTTCCTCGACCACGACCCACGAAGATTCTTTGTCGATGACGGCGGCGGAAAGAACTTCGCACTCAGTACGATGCGACGCATCGGATGCGTTACAAACTGTAATTCACAAAGTCGCTCGCCCCAATATCAATGTCAACGGCGTGCGATTTGATAGTCCCCGATAACGGATTTCCGTGCCCCCTTGGTGCCCCCCAGCGAAGGCTTCGCTCATGAGAGTTATCGTGATGGAGTTGTCGGTCCTCCCAGTAGAGTCTACCGTGGCCCCGGGGAACGTGGTCGTCGAGAAAAACTGCTTTGAACAGCATCAAGGATTTGCTGGGCCTAAATTATGTGGCGATTAGCGCCCAGCCTGGACGCAAGTCAATCGACCGTTGGACGGTTCATGGGGATGACTCATCCTTCATGTAGCGTTGAGACAAGTCTTTACAAATGTCGACTAAACCGATTCTCACTGCTGCTGCTGCTGCTGCTTCCGCTATTGCCTTGGCCACCCACGCCTACGCCGGTGTAATGTGGGTTGGCGGACTGTGAACTCCGAGTCTGGGTTAGGCTAGGCTAGTCAGAGTTAGGCTAGTCTAGCATACGGAGAAAATCCGTTGCGATGTGGGATCATGGGAACTAGTTGGACGCTTGAAACTCCGGCACTAAGAGAGCTCCCCCTCATAGTCCGTATGCCAACTGGATGAGATGAGTGGTGCTTGCACTGCACGCCGTGTAGCGTCGCTCCGTCATAGCTCCACCGGGCCGGTGGCACCGGGCCGAGGGATCCTCGCTCCCATTCCCGCCTCGAAGAGAATTGCGAGCTGCCGTAAATGCCTTTATTCATTTTCATGCGTAACCTCTGGCATCTCGACCACACTTCGCCTGCTACTGGCGGCATATGCTGCTTCTGGGAGCATGCTCCTCACCCTCTGATGTTTTGTCCGCTCTCAGGGCTTCCCTCCGCTGGCCGAAATAGACCTTTGTCCCTATACGAAGGGCCCGGACTGCTACTTCGGCCTCCGATCTACCAATCTGAGTTCTCCGATGATCGGTCTGGAAGACAAGAGCATCTTGTCGGTTACAATTGCGACTACCCTCCAGTATGGAGTGCCGCCCGAAGTTTTCTTCGTGAACTGTCCCAAGACCGAGCGCTATGATGCGTACCAGTGCACTGAGTAAGGGATTTCTACGCCGATGTGTGTTTTTCAGCATTCTTCATTTGCTGGCCCTTGGGTTATTTGCCTCAAACCCTGAAACTGCCTTTATTCGAATTACTCTGTACATATTTCAGTCCTTCTCTGTGTGGCGGCCCTGACCATGTTAACCTTCTCAAAAGCATTGACAGTGCAGATTTACGCGAGAGGCTGAGAAGTCTACACTCGGTCGGTGAAGGGTTGGATCTCAGCAAAGACCGACCGCCGTATACTGAGAGGGAAATATCACTTATGGGAAAACGCGGAAAGGACGCGATTAACAAAGCGAAAGGAGTTTGTCGGAGTATGCTGGAACTCATAATGAAGGAATATCAGACGTGGGACAATCTATGCGATAACTTCCGCAGAATTTCTTGGGAGACTAATATCTCTGGCGAGTCATTTTTCGCCGTATAAAATGCTACGGTCACATTGTGACCACCGTTGTCGCCCCAATCCATTTTATACTCGTCCTATTTCTTGATCAAGGCGTCTCGGATCGCTGTATGTTGTCATGTGGAAAGATGGCTGACGGTGATGTTGTGTGCGCTACCGTGGGTATTGTGCTTACCGAGTTTCAAACAAAGCAGACACGGTGGTGTTAGCATTGCTCTGGTGCTGAGGGATAGGATGGACTCGATAGAGGCGCCCTATTAGAGCGACCATTGGATAGGGGTCGAAAATACTTGAGTCTCGTCAGCGATTCTGGTCTTCCCGAGACTGTCCTGTCAGTTTACGGGTATGCCGGCACAGACCACCTTGAAGAATCTTGCCAACATTCCAGCAAGCTGTTGAGTTGAACCCTGGATTCATCCGGAAAACTTTGACTGAAGATCTGATCCATCGTACTATTTTATCGGGAGCCGGCACCAGAACCGCGTTCGAACTGCAATGATAGACTGAGCACGACAGGAACTCATCGTCAGAAGAAACTATTCTTCTTATCACGCCACTGCTTATCATCTTCACTACACCATACGAGCTGGTCTACGATGAAAGAGATAACATCCTCGTGCCTCCAGTACGAAAAGTGCGACCCAAATGCCGACCACAGCTCTGAGGCGGCCTCGGTGACCGACTCTTGGATGACCCAGTCGATTCGTCGGCCTAATAACAACGTGGCGGCGGGGTTGAACCACTTGAATTGCGGGGCATACCCTGGTTGAGTTTAACGTTGGGGATCGAATCCCTCAAAGCACATTCGATTTTGTTCTTCCGCTCTTGCTCGGCCGCCTGGATGATAATACAATGGAGTTTCGCTCATGCCATGTGGAACATCATGCACAGTGGAACAATAACTGTTCAAGTTGTGCTCAACGTACAGCACTAACGCGTCGCCGACGCACTGTGTCCTCAAGTGACCTTCGTTAGGTGTTCCACGCGGGATGAGGTGCATGACGCAGTGCAGAAGGCATTGTCGTAACGCCTCAGACGTTAGGTCCATGGCCTCGATCGCTGACCACTGGTCAGAGACGAGTCTGAGCTCCAGACGTGCGTCTATAATATATAGAGCTAAGCAGGGCGCGGGCACAGTGGCCGTTACTGCTGTCTCAGTCTCACGAAGGTATCTAACTGGCTGGTTCCCATTCTTGCTCGGAGAGCGCATGCTCCGCAAGACGATCGCAAGATCGTGGTAGTCGATCAGGTCGACCACGGCGCAACTACTGATCGAACGAAAGCAAAGGCCGGAGCGTCGCTCCGGGAGCGAAGAATGCTCCGGCTAGTGGCCGGCGGCTACCCGTCTTACGAGGGGTGAAGACCAGGTAAAGTGAGAATCTCACTGTGAGATTCCATGACACCTATGCTATTGACGTCGGGCATCAGCCGGATTTTTTCCAAGATATCGGAGAACTTGTGTTGTAAAGCGTGAATATGGTTAAAATTGGAGATGTTTCGCCCTCGTAGTGAGAATACCTCACTTAGGAACGCGCTCCGCTGAAGCCATGAAACGTCGGAACGCGTTATGACCACATGCAAGTCTTACATTGCAAGCCGCGTTATTGTGATTTACAGTAGTGTTATAGCGCGATTCGAGCTGCGCGAAAGTTTCGCGGCGAAACGATAGACGAAACACCACGATTCTTGCGTTGAACATTTCGTTTGAACTGCTTCACGCCTCTCGTCGGTAGAACCCCAATGCCCAGTAAGAGTTACTCTTACTGTATGCCCCCTCACAGCGAGGGCCTCACCTGCTCCTGTGTTGGCTCGGCAAACCAGCGGGAGATAGTGCTGCCAACGTTACTAAAAGCTGATCCGACGTCAGAGTGCAAACGTTTAACCTGAAGAGAAGCGATAACCTCCCTGTCACACTGCGGCGAGAATACCGCCACATGTAGTCGATGGCCTCCTCGGTGTGGAATATACATCGGAGACACCTCACTGAGCTCCTGAAGACTATGAAGATGATCGCCTAATTAGGCTCAAATGTCTCACCGGAGCAACGAGGGGTTCCACGCGATAAGCCACGCAATCATTGGGATGGAATATGTTGAATACTCTGCGGCATGTAGGCAGAGCTCCGCCAGGGAGAAGCTCACTGCGGATGGTGAGGAAGAGGCCAAGCGGGGAGCCGAGTAGGAAGAGAACTCGTGGACAGAAGGGCAGTTGGAAGTCGTCACTTGCCTGAGTAGTGTACTCGAGTAATTCAGATTGGCCCCGGCCCTACAGCACAGTCCGAAACTCCCACATGTCCATTTGGAGAGTCGGGGCTCCTATCGTTGAGATCGTCGTGGGTCAAGGTGGAAGCACCAGCGAGAGTATGGTCGGTGGAACCGTCCGTCGTACTTTTGCGAGGGGCACTCGACTCCTCCCCCGATTCTGGCGGTGGCTGTCGGGCGAGGAGGTCGAATGCTATAACCGAGCCTACCAATAGAGGAGCAGAGTAATGCTGTCCTGCCAAGTGATACAGGCGGACCTAATGAGTGCCCGAGTATGCAGACTGCGCTCCGGCCAGAAAGTACATCGGGATGGAAGGTCGGATTGTTTTGGCAAAACAGATGAAACTTCTGCCGCATCTGGCAGAGACCATTCCGATGGCGTGAGATTCAACTTTTAGCAGTACGCTTTTGACCACATAGTCGAGGATGCCTTCTCTCCGAGCTGGTTGACTGTACAAGAAGGCGTCCGAGATGGCCAGATTGGCGAAGGTGCGTACCTGCATACCATAACTGTGGTATGGTCGGACAGCACAGCAGCCTCTCACTCGTCCGCATGATGTAAGGGTGATGCTCTCGAGCTGATCGTCTAGTGCCGAGTCGTGGACGCTCAGGCCCCACTCGATGGGGATTAACTGAGGCCTCGTCGCGAGCCATGATGAGCAACTCAGCCACCTCAATTCTAGCAGGAACTCCCTCCGGCGTGACGTTAAGATCTTCTTTGAGTTTCTCGCCGAACAGTTGACGATATCGCCAACAATGTGAGCGGCATCTGAGGCCGGCCGGAACGGCAACAGCTCCTAGCTCGGTGAGGCCTCACCTCGGAGCTCCAATTTCTGGAACGTGCCCTCGGTTGTACAGCATCTCCCCAATACCATGTATCAGAAAGCACAGCCATACGGGAGAGTCCTGAGGGCATCGAAGGTGCGGCTGGCTAAGGCTGCGAAGGAACCTCTGGAATATCGTCGTCCGCCGGAGGCTCCTCCACTACCGGATAGCCGCGATACACCTACGACGAGGTGTGTCGATCTGTCGAGCATACAGGGCGCCGATGGTCACTTGTAATCTCAGCCTCTTAGCGGTGTCATACAGGGCGTGCTCGATGACAAAATCATCAAGTGTGAGAGGCTCGGGGAGAGATGAAGAGGTCGTTGAGCGTTTTGCAGACTTCTTTTTCTCCGTAACGGTGAATTGGACTATCGACTCTACAGGGCTAGGAGCACTCGAGGAGTGCTTCACAAGTTGACTCACTCGAGTGCTCAGGGGTGTCCTCGAGCTCACAATCGATCGGGCCGGAGTCCAACTCTCTACGAAGCTCCTCGAAAGCTCCTAAGATTGGAATTCACCTCCAACACATGGCACTGACATGATGGCAAGCACTAACCTTCCAGGAGCTCACAGTCGCACGGCCCGAATGGGCACAGGTAAGGGTCCACAGGTAGTGGAGGCAGGGTGGGAGGAGAAGTGTCCTGTGAGGGAATATGGTCAGCAGCAGCAGACAATAAGGTGCCGGCTCACGTTGGACCAACTGTTACTGATGAGTTCAACCCCGAGGGTGAGTGCTGTAGTTGGGACGCCAAAACCAAGACGATCTCATCACTGGCCAGACGGGCTCTTCCCAATAGACACTGTGTAAAGTCATGGTCTTGAGGTTGACCATGTACCTGGCGAGTAGAAAGATATCTGGATTGAGGCAAGAGTCACACGATGTGACTCACACCTCCCTCGCTCCACAGGGATGGACTCTCGGCTGTCGCTCAAATACGCTGCTTCCGAGCGACGCTTCGTCCCGTTGAGTGAAACGCCGCCAACACCGAAAGTCGACTTCGAAGTGCTCCTGTTCCCGTCGTTTGGCCACCCTGTGTACACTGACTGGGCTTCTTCCAAAGACCATTTCAGCTTTTACCAGAAGAACGGAAGATCATCGTCAGAGTCGAGTCCTTCTGAATCGTTTGACGGTACTTGGGGAGGTTGCCCTTCACTGCTGACGCTCTGTGTCGGTGACGGGCGACTCATTCGTGCCCAAAGTGCGGCAGTTTTTCTCGGGAGATTTATGAAAAACTGTGTTGTTTGCCTTCTTTCGTAGAGTATGTTACGGATAATGAAACCCCATAATAGCGGAGCATTCCGAAGACCAATGAGCTTAGTCCATACGCGTTCCAGATAATATTTGGCAAATATTGAACAATTGGGTAAGATAGTGCTATCATGGACACGGTGGGTTCTTCTGAATACGTAAGGTATTGTACCTTAAGTATAACACCTAGCGGTGTCTCTATATGATCATCTCTGCATCCCAATCTGTCCTAGTTTCAGTCTGAGAGTTAACAAGCGTTGTCGACTCAAAACCGGTGCGAAGAGATACTGGTATGCTGCATGCACAAATTGTGCATGCATTGCACATTGTGCACCACAATGGGACATCTCGTGTCCCAGTTTTGCCTCCCACGCTAGGAGGTCAGTGCAAGAGCACCACGCTTGAGTCGACAAACGCTCGGTAACGATTTGAGCAGACTAGCATCGTCCTCGCGGTGCTGTCACACTTCAACCAAGGCCTTCGAGTCGTTATCCTCACTGCCGTCGAAAGGTCCTGTCGACCTTGCCGACGCCAGTGCTGTGACGCACCTTGTCCCATTCCCGAGACCAGTGGTTTTGTGCCTCACTTTGTACCGAGTCGTTGCATGGCTTTCCCAGTGTAGAGCAGCACGAGGGAATAGCATCGCTACTTCACAGCATAATATGGCAGCATGCCGTTGCTATTATTTGTGGGAGTATGAGTTGTCTCCGTCAATGAACGACCGTCATCTACTCGCAAACGACATGTGTTGGTTGGCGTCACTGAATCGGTGTCGCAGTCTCAGACTGTCCCCTCAATAACGCAGACGTGAACGTACTTCCCAGCGCTCATCCGACTGTCGATCCTTTCACGCCGATCCTTTTCGATGTCCTTCAGAGTCCGAACTCACCATTGTTATCAAGGATAGTTCGACGTTGGCCATCCGACCACCATGACCGTTTCCCTACTAATAATATCAACCTCTATAGTAGCCACTATTGTCGGTGGCTCTCTCGGGAGTAAAGATGTGGCTCTCGAACGCTGAGCTCGAGTCATGATCGACTACTCTCAGGCGGTCCGCCTGCATTCCGACAGCGTCGCTCACTCAACGGCATCACTTTGTGCCCCTTTGGCAAGGGTAAACAGGAGTTTGGTTATATAGAAGTCGGCCCAGTGAACAAGTATATAATTTCTACTGTCAACTCATGCCAAGTCGGGCTTGAAGGTACTTCTACGCTGCTATGGAAGCTGATGAACCGGATCCGTCGGCTCTACCGCGGACCTTCATCTACATGGCTGGTGGTCCTGGTGGCAGCAGCCTCAATCCGCTGACGAGGCTCCACGGGCCGTGTCGAACGACTCCGGATGGGAAAGGCGTAATCCCTAACGAGTGAGTCAATCATTACGAGTCACTCATGTAGACCATGATCATGGTATCCCTACTATTGTGCAGATACTCATGGACCAAGCATAATAATGGCATCTGGGTCGATGCGCCCGGACCCACCGGTTTCAGTGAGGGACAGATCGAGGCTACCTTGGAAGAGTCCATCGAACATATGTAAGAGCTTCTGAATCAGAGGAAAAGCGATGGGTCTTCCATCCTCTGAGAGGATTTCTCTCCTACACAGGGCGACCTTCATCGACGGCGTCCTCAAGAAGCATCTTAACCTCAACAAGGACGTTCATCTGGTGGGATCCTCGGCGTCGGGTATGACTGCCGTTACGAGGCACTCGTCTGCGTATTGCTGTCATCTTGTGCCCTGCAGCTCTGATCGTTGCCATGGTGGCAGAGCGGATCGTGAAGTCCCCGGGGTCGAGCGTCGATCTCAAAGGTGTGATGATGTGATGATGTACTCTGGCGTCGTTGGACCTTATGATATGTGAGTGTCCATCCAGCTCTTTCGACGTCAATAAGGTCATCGCCGTCCCAGATTCTATGGAAGTTACAAGTTGGCCACGGGCAGGAAGCTGCTTCCTCAAGAGGAGTGCGTGCTCCAGATCACTGCGCCCTCTTACTGGCAATTCCCTCAGACTCGATAAGATGCACGACGACTTGCAGAAGTGCAAAGAGGAAGTCTCCAAGTGCAATGCGAACGGTCCCGGTGGAGCACCCGTGCCCGGTGAGCCGATGTCCTGAGAACTCCTCAGAATGGCTTGCCTACCAGATCGGTGCGAGGGAGCCGTGGATACGTGCGAGCCTATCGTTCAGAAACCTCTAGAAGATGCCCACATAAGCTTGTGAGTTCTTTGGCGTATATACATGAGACGGATTAACGTCCATGTCCGAAGAGGCCCGAGGTCCACCGCTTACCTCCTCTTTCTCGTTTTCTTCGGCATCGAAAACTTCTTGACTACCCATTTCCTTCACTTATCTTGATGCCGCTATTCTAATTTTTTCAGGCTCGACGTCCGTACGAGTCCAGGGGAGGAGTCGAAATACTTCGAGTTCACGTCTGGGAAGGTGAGCTCTATCACTCTTCCTGATCATATGCATTGTTTTCTCGCGAGAGGCCTTCAGGAGGGTTAAATCATGCCAGGAGCAGTGTAGTAGTATTTTGACACTACTCGGTGCTCTACCGTCAGGCGCTTGCCTTGCTCAATAACCCATCCGTCAAGCGGGAGCTCGGTGTCACGAAGAAGTGGAAAGAGTCAAATAATGGGGTGACTACTGCTGTCCACTGTACGGATGCCTGAGCTGTGGCTTGCTTTTCAGGTCTTTGAGGCTTTCATCAAGTATATAGCCTATGATGGAACCTACTATGTGGCAAAGCTGCTCGACCACGGTTTGAAAGTAAAAACGACCCCGCAGATATCGTCATTAGGTTGACGCTTTGAGGATGGAAGATGATCATAATATTGATAACCTCGGTGTCTACAAGTGAACGACAAAGGAAGGAATTTCCCCTCGCTCTTGCGCATGTTGTGTCTTCCATTGCCTTGAAGCCATCAGCTGCTAATGGCTGTTAGCTATAATCTAGGATTGACAGATACCGGGGTATCACTGCCCTAGGTACTGGTCGTTAATGGTGATGTAGACTACCTCACGAGCGCGGTGGGTACGCGGGAGTGGCTGTTCAAGCTGAAGGGCGCTCAAGACTACGGCGAGAAGCTGGAAGCTGTCACGCCTGTGGACCTCAAGGTTGGGAATCGCTCGGTCGATGGTTAATGCTTCCGTGCATCATTCTCGTCCATCCTTCAGTATGACAGAGGTGGTCTCTTGGGTAAGTTGTGGGCTCTGACGTACTCGAATAGAGGGAAGTTGGCATTCATAGAGGTACGCCGTCCACGAGAGAGGGCACTGCCCTCAGGGCAGCCGTTGAAGGTATCTCCCTAGGTGACGGGTGGCAGCCACAGACTTATACGCAATAAGCCCGACGGGATGCAGCAAGCATTCCTGGATTTCACTCGTGGCGGTCTCTGGTGAAGCATACAGGCGACGAGTATAAGGAGAACAACATTCTTCAAGTCTGATCCTCAGAGGATCATCCTCCTATTGTCATGGAGCCTTGAAAGAACTCGTTCTCCAATCTTTTGTTGTTTAGGAGGATTTGGACCCCACAACCGCAGCAGATGCTCTAGGTATCCCAGATCCTCTTGTTCTTTCTTTTCATTGCAAGAGGGAGTCACCTCCGCTTAGTTGCTCAGCAACAGGCGCTAGATGTTCGTGGTCTTTGAGTTGGTCATGGCCCATGACTCATGGGGACCTAATTTCGTAACATAATCTCGCGATTGATTCGCGAGATGATCTGATCTTCAATGATGATTCATCATGATCTCGCCCATACACTAGCTTATGAGTCCTGTCAATTGTGCAACTCACGAGAGTCTCGGGCTGGGATAGTTCGGAAGAGCTCAGGTCAGTCAGATTGAATCAGTCTCAACCCGGCCATGGAGCGGACAGAAGAAAAGCCTGTGATCCGCTGGAAAGGGGACGATACATGGTACATGGAAGGCATGAGTGGGATGACGCCGTCACTTGTGCACAAACCAGACATCAGTTCGGTCCGACTCCCACGATTTATACCTTGGCGGAAGATCACGAGTTGGCACCCCCTCGTAGACTTACCGGCTGTGCACTGGCTGGTCACTCTGGATTGCCTCCGGTGAGTACGAAGTGAAGAGCACCCAGTTGAGGGCCGGCATATTCACATTGACCTGAGTAGTGAAGATCATCGATGGACAGGTCACTGCTGTCGGAGACAGCTTGTGTGATAATCGTGTTCATCTGTCTGAGATACTCAGCCCTGAGCTGAGCTACTAAGTTGCGTCTCTTACGACGATTCATAAACAGTCCGTTGAAGAGCGTATCTTAAGCACATATATCAGCTGTTCCAATATTCACAGCTTGCAGGCGAAAATCAATTCTGGATAACTTTTTTCGAATGGACTGTATACTTCTCTGGTGAACTCTGTTGAGTTAACAACCGAGAGCAGCGTTACATCACTGAGCGGGTACCTCGGTATCGCGGCTCTCTTTTCGTATGCGCAGATCGGGATCCTCGATCACTTCGAGCATCCGGTCGAACAGGCGCAATAAAAGTCGAGGGGTACCTCGGGAGAGGAGGGCTTGCTACTGGGGCCGGACTGTGAGGCTTACCGCCCAGGATACCACAGTTGAAGATACGCTTGTCCTCTACGCCGATGGGACTCACAGAACGGAACCAGTTGTAGTATTTGCCACTTAACTGAGACCACGAGCGATGGACAGCTAAACAGGCGAGAGGGGCGTCTCGAGAAACTCCTAATGCAGGACTGGACCAACGGCCACGCATCTGACTGTACTTCTCTGAACCTTTTCTCCATCCATGGGTGATTCGGCAAGTCCACCGTCTCTCGGCCGACGAAGATGCGGTCCCGATGTCTTCTGGCCTGATGTGAGCCTTCAAAAGCTGACGACCACAGGAGCTCACGTAAGGGCAAGGGTTGCTTTTGACGAAGACATCTGTGAGATCGGTCGTGAACACGAATTCCCACTGGGGATTAGTGCGTAGACGCTCTTTGAAGCAGTAGTATCGAACCTGCCATCACCATTGAGCAACAAGAGGCGGCTGAAGGCGTGCCCCACAGCACCGTGGAAGGAAGGGATCAATAAAAGTAAGACTTCGAGTCCATGTGGAAAACAACGGTCAACGGCGATGTGGCAGCACCCTACATCATTAACGCCGAGCCTTTGCTCGTACTGGTGCAAGTCGCAGTACCTGCTAGCCGCTCTCCGGCGCGGCACCGTCGAAGCACTCACACAAACTTAATCTTGTCGGTTGTGTAATTTGCTATGAATTCCTCAGGCAAGCCATCATGGATGATCTCCACCCGAACCCCCGACACCGTCCGTGCTGATTCGTAGAACTTACGCATGTATCTATCAACAGCGCAACGCCGTGACCCGAGAGGGAGCCTACCTACTTGTATTTCACTTTCGTCCGTACACCCTCACGTGTTGGGTCCAGTCCGACTTGTGTTGGGTGAAATATGTCGTGAGAATCTGCGCCTCGCACGGCTGACCTAACTGCCTCGTCCGTGACCGCCAAGTCGCCAAGGCGTACCGTCCGGGACTTCGGGAACGACGTCACAGACATTCAGAGCGCCTGCACGAGACTTGCAGAAGAGAGCTTCCACTAGGACCGGCCCATCGGTAGTTTCTGCTGGTACACCTGCAAGATCGGCCGGGGGAAAACGACACTTTACATGGCCTACGGACGAGGCTGACCAGAAGTGTCACGCTTGCGGTCTGTGTCATGCCATGCAGTGTTGACGACTGTAGAAGACTCACGGTATACGGCAAATTTCCCTTTGCAGCCTTTGTCCACCCATAGCTCCAATGGAGAGTAGCAGCCGAACGAATGACCACCAACGCCTACGGCACATCACTTCATCGGAGTCAATTTTGAGCCTGACTTACAGGCCGTCCGAGACTTCTGCTTCAGGAGATTTACTTGGCACGCTGCCGAGGTGTTGACGGAGTGATGCGATGGGTCGGTTATCAATGCCGGCGTTGACTCGCTGCTGCTCAATATCTACATAAGATACGTAAGGGCTGAGCCGAGAATCGAACCCGGGACCTCTCGCACTCGCCGTCTTAGCGACATTCTGATCCGTAGACCATAAGTAAGCTTTTTTTGACCGAAGAAGAGGCCGAAAAAAAGGGAAGATAGGATTGAAATAGAGCTGAAAAAGCTCTATTTCAATACCCAAAAAAGTTCGAAAAACGCTCTCTTGTTCGCTAGAAAACCTAACTTTTGAGCGTAGACCACGAGAGTGGACCACCGTAGACCACCAAGGTAAGCTTTTCTCTCTGATCGCTGCTTGTTTCGGTGATATTCGTGCAGATTGAAATAGAGCAGGAATAGAATAGCACTACGGGCCGTACTCATGTACGTAGCTAACGAGGACAGCTTTTATTACAACCCTAACGTGCAACCGTGACGCCGTGACGCCGTGACGGTGGCACGTGTACAGGTGTGGCGTATTCGATCTCGCTCGCCCAAAAATGCGCAGTACTCTTGCTGAGTGCTTTGTCGATGCCTTGGGGACTCTGATACGTCTCGTCAACCTGAGCTGCTCTGGTTTTCGGTTCGTTCTGGCTCAGCAGAGCGCTCACGATGGCCATAGACTCATCTCCGCCGGCGTTTCATGCCCGACTGAGAAAGACCTCCGTAACCTAGCGGGCCGTTGGACCACGGAGATTCTCCGTTGGAGAACTGTTTGTAGACGGCTAGATGTCTTCGAGAATACCGTTGAAGCATTTGAACAGCCTCCTTCCCACGGGCTACAGACCCGAGTGCCACCGCAATCGCCCCGCGGTGCGCGAGAGCCCCGAAATTCTTCCGTTTTGCGGAAGAATTGTCGCAGAGCTGGGAGCTGAATCATAACATATGATACGGGGGAGAAAGAAGGATTCCCTGCTCTGAAAAGCAGTGCGTTGAACCTCGCGATAAGATGAGAGTATCAAATCAATAGGTACAGGAGTTCTAAGTACTCAGCATGATATGCCGGCTGCCAGCCAGGTGGTAGAGGCTGGGAGGTGGAGCAACTTAAACGGCCGAGATTCGTAGTGTATCCCAGCCCGCGTGTTATAACCCTTCCTCGTCCGGGAAGAGACGGAAAAACTCTATTTCAATCACCCATAAGATGAGTGTTTCAACAAGAACTGGCTTCTCAACTTATTTTTTTTATTTTTTTTCGCGCCTCCGGCGCGAATATCACACTATATCGCGCAGCCCTCTCGCACCCGAAGCGAG
>JABANP010000556.1:0-32829 GCA_013115135.1 Perkinsus olseni
TCAACTCGATCTACACCTTGCTGAGCATTGAACTCACAACACAACCATGAACACCGGTTTACAGCATAATTAACAACAACATCATGAGTATGATCAGTCTAATAGTGTTAGAGAGCATCTTTCTTTCTGTCAAAGGCGAGGTCAACCAAGTGACTCGTCACTGCAGTCGTAACGTGACCTTCCCACCGACCCCATCACCAGTATCCTCGCCGAGCTTAATGGTCCATCGGTCGACCCCTACAACGCAAATAAGAATATTGTCGAGTCGTATCGGATATATCTTAATAATCGCCTCGGCCGTGGCAAGGTCGGGAGTGAGCGTTAACGACAGTCTTTCGCGAAGCTTGGCCGTGGAGGGCTGCCAGAAGGGGAAGCATCGCCTCGAGTCGACTGTGAGCGGCCGGACGGGAAGCGGGGGAAGGTTCGTGAATGCTAGATCATCCGTAGACGCGAAGGCCAGGGCGATTCGTCCAGTGAAAATCCTTTCGGTGGCATCCCAGTGTCCACCCACGGAAACCTTGCCGGACCAGGCATAAGCAACTTTGTGAAAGTTGAGAGGATATCCTGTTACCAACTTTTTTTCATCTTTCTCGATTGCTCTCGCCGCTGGTCGTGTGACTTCCTCAGCAGGTTGAGAGAAGGTTAGAAAGACAGCACACCCGATGCTGATTGAGTTGGGCAGTCGATCGAATTGGTAGAACATGAGCAGCTTCCCGTCATACATACAGAACAGATTTGACGGTTTCTTTGCCATCGCGTAGGAATGGTCGTTAATGTTCTGCAGTTGCGCCGGGGAGAGAACTTCATCCTCAATGTAGAAGCAGGAGCCAGTGGGTCCCATCAGATTCGCAAGCGTGACATCGTTGTACGGCGTGATGGTGCCGGACGCGAGAACAGAATCGGAACCGTTTCGATATGAGGCGACCACAACACCGATTTCAGGAACAACGGCATAGCCGAGAGCAACAGCGATCATCTCGGGCCAGCAAATTGTTGTGAACCTATTCTGATGTCCAACATAAACACCAGGAGGTAGGTTGATTTCGGCATATGCGGAAATAAAGATTCCTCCAGCCGCTAGCTCGATGAACTTGAGCATGTTGTGTGAGCCGGAAAGACACTGAACTGACTTCGTGCGACTTTCGCTCTCATCAATCAGAGTCCCTCGCAAACTTCCTAAGTACACGAGGACGATCAGCATCAAACCCAGAAAGAGATAATTGGGATATAATCGTCCTTAGTGAGTTTGATGATGATAACAACTAACAACAATCAGGCAACATCAGTGTCGATTACGAGTCATTCCGCCAGCATATCCGGCGGGCGGACGCTCTCGCCGGAAATCCGAGAACTTGTCCCAGATCTGGCTCGCAAAGCCCGAGACTGATGTTCACGCGTCCACCGCTCTTCTGATGCTCAGAAGAGACTGTGAATTTCAGAATATTTTTAACGGCGGACGAATTGCAGGAAAACGACGACCAATCGGGAACCAGCGAGCGCCGACTCGTCACGGGGCTTCAAACCGTCAGCAATGCTCAGCAGTAGAACTGTTCCCGAAGAGACTCGGAAATACTGGCGTGGGATAAGATTCCTATTGACCGCCGAGTACCGCAAACAGGAGTACTGAGAGAGCACAGATCGCTAGTGCCCATTGCTGGTTATAATGGAGGCAATCTCAGCCCTTCTGCAAAAGAGAATTCGGCGCTGAGAGCCGCGAGAAAACAGTGGCCCTATAACTTAGGAGTCCTTCCTTAAGGAAGGACCGTAAGTTCCTTAAGGAAGGAGCTCCTCCTTGTAACTTAGGAGGCTTAGGAGCGTAAGTTCCTAAGCATCCTTCCTTAAAGTAAGGACCTTGAGGTCCTTACGTGAGGTCCTTAAGGAAGGAAGCTGAGGAGTTGCTCCTTATAACATTTAGGAGCCGCTCCTTAAGGACCTTACACAAGGAGCGTAAGGATCGTAAGGTTGCTCCGAGCCAGCTTACCCCCGGCTTACGGGCTCCTTGAGTGAAAAAATTTAGAACTGACAACCCCGAGAATCGATCCGGCCCCCTCTCGATGGCCAGCGCGACATAATAACCACGCCGCCAAACATCAAGAAACCCTCATTGCAACCAAATTCAGGTGTCCGGGGGTTCATGGCCGATGGCGTTCTCCGTCAAGTAATCGTTCTCCTCCCCAGAGTCATTAGCCCCCACATCTTCTGTCCAGCGCTGCTGCACTTCGAGATTTTCATGTTACTCTGTGTGCAGCCCTCCAATGGGGCTCTGCCAGGACTTGAACTTGGGTTGCCCGATTGATGAACCGGCGCTCTGCAAGTTGTGCTGACTCTCATGGCTGGTGCCGCGTGAAGCGTACGTAACAAAATTTCTGCTGTATACCGCACCCGGAGAGTCTTGCTCCCGACTCCCGCTAATGGAGTCTTACTAGTTTTTTGCGGTGTTCGATCGTCACGGCAGAAGCCAACTTAACATTTCGGAAGCTCAGTCACCTGACTTGAGTTTCAGAGACATTCGTAGGAAGTTTCAATAGCGTGCGGACTGTTTATAGAACTTCCCATACATAAGCTAAGTCCAGAATAGGTCACATCAATTCCCGCATCGCTCCGCTCATCTTCGGTGAGAAACCGCTCCTTATGCTCCTTGGGGTGTACCTTAAAGGAAGGAATTCCTTAAGATCCTTAAAATTGAAAAGTTATAAGGAGTTGCCCCTTAAGGAAGGATCGTTAAGGACTCCTTCTTTTAAGGTACGCCTCAAGGAAGGGCTCCTAAGTTATAGGGCCAGTGACTCCAGATCGGATCGTTTGTCGGTCATGCGCAGGCGTACCCGAAGGAATTACAAGATAGCAAGATTCACAGTCTATCGCACAGACAAGATTCGAGTAGCGCTCGTCTGATGTTGCACGCATGTACAGTCCACGAGATTGGGGCTCACCGCTCTCTGTGAGTGTCAGAGCTCCGGAGTTACTCACGCTTCAGGATTTGCCCCTATCAGTCGAACTGGAAGAGTTCGGATATTCTCCTGAGTTCGAGAACGCTCATTCGCCCGTTAAATTCAAGTCTGGCAGAGGCAACAGTCCGGGTGTTCAATAGTAGACCTTCTCCGAGTGCCAATAGCCTTTCCAGGATCGTCTTGCACGCGTTAAATTCACCCCTGCGAACCCTCCTGAAGAGAGACCCATCGAAGCCAGTTGTTTTGTTTTCGGAGCTTCCTCGCTCTCCGAAATCGGTCAACTTCCGTTAATAGGTGCGGATTACCACTATTGCTGATCTCTTCGCATGAGCTATTACCAAGTTGTAGTTCCTGTTTTGTTAGCTTCTCTGTAAAATGATTACCCGAAGCGTCGCTACTGCGATTATATCGGCCATTGCCGTTTCTACGACTCTCTCCGGTTGTTCTTCCAGCACTTCCCCGTCCACTGCTACGACCACTACTGGCCCGTCGCCCTTCACTACAACCCCTCATGACTTTCCTCCTACCACTGGATTCCTTTCAAAAACAACTACTACCAGTAGCAGCGAGAACGTTGTGAACAGTTCTACTTATTTTACTGGTACTGCTACCTTCCCCGTCACCACGGAGACGCCCACAACGAGACCTCGCCCCACTACGAAGTGCAATGGAAAGTTGCTCGGCACTTATACCTGGTCTCAAGACTACTGGCGCGATGGGGATGATCAACTTTTTGATTTCCTCAACTCTGATATGGGTCAGCAATGGAACTGCGGTGACGTGTCGGTCAACATAGCCGACAGTAGCAATCCTGATTTTATTGCAAATCCTGGGAATCTTGTAGACTTTCTGGTCGATTTCAGGAGAAAGACCAATAACGAGGGTATTCTGTGGTTGACTTACGGCGATGTCGTATCGAAAAAAGGATCGCTGATGGTCATGTTCGTGCAAACTTTCAAGAATTTCCTCATAAATTATGTCGATGCTGATACTATGGCCGAGATAGCACCGATCGGGCTCAGTTTTGACGTTGAGCATGTCGCCCAGGAGTATGTCAAGGAGGCCCTTGAGGACGCCCAGCAGATGAAAATAGATCTTCAGAATGGTCTTGGTTATTTGCCCGGCTCCTTATTTGTTCAGTACACCATTGAGGGGGCTCCTGACACGCTGGGCACGCAGTATGTTATGCAGTACGCTGATTCAGCGTTGATGATGTTATATAGAAATGATATCAAGGATACTACTGGAAAGTGAGAAGGATCTGACTGGCTATAAAAATCTTCGCTGTGCGCGTCAGATTGATCGGGGTGGAATCATAGTTGTGAGCGTGCGACTGTATCCTGAGGTCCACTATGGTGTTACACGGACGATCAAGATATTCTTTTCATGATATTCTCCCTTGTCAGTGACCCCGATGATCTCCTCGGTCGTCTTCGATGGATGATGCATGAGCAGTGTTTGGTTTGCACTCAACCCGGATGGGAGAATCTTAAGGCCAAGATTACCGTCATGGTTGAGGTAATATAATTGTCGGCAAAGTAGAAGAATTTTCTTGGACGCGCGCTGATCTTGATGAGCGATAACACCGACTCATCAATAGATGGCGTCTATCGTGCTTTGAGACAGCTCCCAAGGTTTCCTCGACACGTTTTTTCCGACCCTGGGAGCCATCTTAAAAGATGGTGATGTATTGTACATCTATCTGGACGTCGTTACACCTCTAGGATTATCTCTTCAGCAATAAGTGTTTGAGAAATTGGCGTCCCTTAGTTAGTACACGTTGTCGTTTCATTCTTGGCGTCGTAAGTTGGTCGATTTATGGTATCCACTCCTTTCGACTCGCTCGCTTCCACAATTATCTTTTTTCTCAGGGCTCGTGTAAGATGGGAGACAACTGTCATAAAATCTCGATGTGTGCGTTCGACTCTGCCTCCTACCCAAACCCATCGGGTGGCATTGAGTATGCTTGGAATACTCTCACGCAGATGAACGATCTTGTTGTTCAGGACGGGGTGAGTTGTTGGGTGGCGATTTATCGGAGCGCAGGGGGTTATCTGATCATTGTTCCACCTGTTGTGAAGAGATGGTGTGCTACGAGTTCACCAAGGTGTCCTCGACGAAAAGAGAAAAATTTGGTATAGTTACACAATCAGAGTTGAGGGTTGTTTACTGGTGTCCCAACTGATAGTTTACAGGCTTTTCGTGGAATCGATCCTCGGAAGGTGACAGTTTTTTTATTCAAAATTTTCGTAAATTTTCCCCAAAATTTTCCGTCTTCCCCCGCCACCGGGTTCCGGCGGTCTCGTCTGGATGTTCACGAGGAGTTACTGAGGGCGTATCTTTTGTCGTTTTCAGATTGTCAGTCAGGACCAGTACGACCATCTATTCAACCACGATGGTACGCTGTTTGCCTTGCACAACTGGGAATGGACGAGATGTTATTATGGCGATTCCTTCTCCCAGCTGATGGGCTACAACAACTACTGTCCGCAGTACCACAACTATGCTACTACCTGCCGCTCAGAGTGATACCAAAGATACGCTATACAGCTACTAGAGGTCGAGATGGCGACCAAAGATTCTCCATCTTCCTCTTTATGATTGTGGATTTGTTCCTCGGGGTCTGTATATAACCCCTATTCTCTTAATAGATGTGTACAAGGTTCGCCCCGTTTAGTAGGACGAAAGTGTCGTGTTCAGTGCCTCAGAGTGGTTGGTATCTTAGGTTAAAGCGTGCGAGTGACAGAATTGAGGCTAGTTGTTGATTCTTGTGATGGCCCAGCGTCAACATCCCCACATTCATCCTAATCATGGAGGATATTCATCATACATTGACATCGATCCTCTCTACTTGGGAAGGAAGGTGATGCCACACGAGGGTTGAGGGAATAACAAAAAGGGAGCTACACGTCGCCGTAGACCGTCGACGTTGGTATTGGGAGAGGACAAAAGCGTCGGCGCTGTTGTCCCTCGAGATGTTCTAACGCGCATGTGATAATGATATATTATTGACCGCCCCTTTGAGTGAAGATGACGGTCGGTTGGATCGAACCGGGGCGTTTCCGATGCTGCTCTAGTATGGGTTCGGTGTCCCTGCTGGACTATTGGTCTTCTCTCAGGGTGTCCAAGGCTTCGATCTGACAAAGGAGAACTCGAGACTTCGGTATACTCCGATAACGGTGTCTCAGGAGGAGTTAGTCTATCATAAAAATATCAACTATGAGGTAGTCACTTGTCGCGGGCATTTATCGCGACATTCTCACCATCAATAATTAACTGGTCTCTCTCGAAGAACGCCCTCGGACGCCGTTCTTGATGGCTCTCCAATTTTGCTCTGTGGTGACACGATGGTGACACCTGCTAGTAGGAGTTTTTGTGTTCGGGAATGGTAGTTCATCACTGAGATGGAGGTATGCTCGTACATCCCTCAAATTATTCTTGTTATCCCATAAATTATTCTTACCGTTTTATGATGGTACTAGTGCTACGTTATCGGGGTTTTGAGCGTTGCTGTGTTCAGGAGCGCGGGATAACGTTCCCGAGGTTTCTCGACCAGATGTTTGACAGTCCCTTTTACAGTGAGTACTTTGGCGGTTACCCGGCCCCGGCACCCTACAGGGTCAAGTTTATCGAAAATCCCAAGTCGAAGGTGAAGGTCTTCATCGGTAAGGCGGGGGGCCGATCGCGTTGACGTTCTCGAGGGCGTGGGTTCGATTCCCGGGTCAGCCTTTTTTCCAGTATCATTCATGATCGCTTTTAAAGCCGCATTAGATATCAGTCTGCGTTCTTGCTAGAGTAGCGAATGGCGAATACCCCCCAAATGGAAATGATTTGGGCTTTGGGCCAAATCTCTTCCGTAGATCTTCCTCATTTCCTTCGTATATCGTCAACGCCTCTCGAGTTTGCTGCCCTATCATGATGGCCTTGGCGTCTCAGGCGTGACGATGTATCAAGAGCCCTGTGGTGGCCTGGATGATATCAGAAAAGCTGGTACTACTTTCATCAGGATGAACCCTGGAGCAGATCGTCCGGAAGGCTTCGCCGAGCAAGCGAAGGAATCTGGCGGTAATAATAACAATGGTGACACTAGGCACCGAAAAATTTCAGCTCATCTCTGCGCGATTGCTTGGTCGTTGGCAAATCGAAACTGATTGACGTGCTTATCGCCAAGAGTTCATGGTTTATTATTGTTGTTGTTTTCTCAGGAGTACCGGGTACGCTGGTTGGGATACTTCAGAATATTCGAAAATTTGTAGACCAGACTAAATATAATTGGGACGAGATATGTGTTTGTCTCCTGGCTGATGGACGGACGAGGTAGTTGAAGGAACAACAACGGTATCATCTTGAAATGGCTCGTTTGAGGGTTTTTATTTGTGAGGATGAATTCGAGTACGTCCAGCCCGATGAATTCAACTCATGAGTATGATTGGTGTTAGTAATTTCGTGGCGCGCGGTCATGCTGCTGAATAACGTAGGTGTCTTTTTTCAGAATTGATGGTCGATTTAACAACCTTGTTGCCTTGCAGAGGATGGGAATATACGTTGATCTGGAAGAGATGTATCGCGAGAGTAATAATGAGCGTCAAAAATCCCGTGCGGACGAAATTACTCATTTTTATTTCAGACGGTTTGATGGACATCCATGGTAGAATTCAGCCAATCGATCGTTATAATTTTGATAATGTTGATGACAAGAGAGCCTCTCGTACCCAACCCAGATTTACCGTTGACAACGGCCAGACTGTTTACGGTAAACTCAGACCGGGATGCTGTTCTCGAGAGCACTTAACAGTCTCGGAGTCGATCGGTGTCCTTAGTACAGAGAGAATGGCGAGCCATTTTCTGCTAGGAATTTTCTTTGATGGTCGGATTGTATTTTGTTTATGATTTCTCTGGTTTTTAGTACATCTATTCGAGAACGTTATCAACTACGAGAACTACCCGCCACTGCAGATGATGTTTGCTTTGAAGGAGTTCAACGCCGGCAAGCTGGATACTCATCTTTGGTTCTTCGAGGGGTTTGCCCATCATATGTAATAGAGTCACGGTGCCTTCTAGTGTAGTTGGGAGAGGTGCCTAGCTGTATAGCGAACGACCGGGGTACGATTCTAGGCCCCGGAACCTTACACCGAACCTCACTGAATTACATGCAGCCCGGAATAGTAAAACCCAAGGGCTCCTTAGCGAGGGCCATCACAGATCGGTGAAACTTAAAGCAATTACATATGGTCCAGACCGAAGGGGTGAATTGGTCAGAGGCTTTCATGAGTAGGGCTAGGAATGGTATGAAAGTGATAGTCACCTGCCAATTCGTTGGGTGTCTCTACTCGTTTATTGTCAGTTACCGTGTTATGAACGAGAGAGCCCCTCCGGGCGTCAACGAGGAGCTTTACTGCGTCTGCTTGGATGCAGGTAAGTGCCAGGTGCGGGGATCGAACCCGAGTATTGAAGGGTTCTCTTGCAGGGACTCGGCCGGAAGAGACGGCTATAGTTAAGCTGATAAATGCCATGGACAAGGATCGTAATGTTGCTGGATGCTGCGGAGAGATCACCGTCGACAAGGCCTTGGCACCGAAAAACGTCTTTTACAATTGGTAGTAGAAAAGGGCTGTTTTCATTGGTAATCCCTCGACCTGTGGACTCACTATGATTGTGATTTGTTAAGATGAAGATTTTCTTAGCGGAGCGAAGCGTATTAGTTTTTATTAGGTACGTCGCATCACAAGATTTCGAGTACAAGGTCGGTAACTGCCTCGACAAGGCCTTCGAGTCGGTTTGCGGTTACATTAGCGTGAGTGCGCGTGCCGGCTACTCGGGCGGTATTTTTTCCATCCTCGAGGCACTGGTCGTTTTTACCAGGCTTTCTTGCCATTTCTGATGCGTTAAAAAATTTTTTGGCTTTATTTTAATACCAAATTTTTCGTTATTTCTTCGTTTCTGGTTCTATCAGGTTCTCCCCGGTGCATTCTCGGCGTATCGTTGGTCGGCTTTGTCGCCGCCCGAACTGGGAGCAACATCCGATAAGCGTCCCATAGTCCCCTACTTCAAGTCAGTAACTCATGGAGGAGTTATCAACCCATTTTATGGAAACATGTAATGCTTCGCTCCGCCGTCGTCGTCGAGAGCTTACAAGCCTCTTCTTGTGGGTGTAGCATGCTTATGATCTTCCGGCTGCGCGGAGTATCTTTGTTTCTTGAATCTTTCGAGGTCGACCTTGGTCAGGTATCTTGCGGAAGATAGGATTCTTGCGCTCGAACTTGTCTGCAGCCGAACAGCAGCCAACACTCTAAAATATGTCAAGAACTCGGTTGCCGTTACTGATGTAGTGGACCACTTGCTCTCTTGCGTTTCCTCAACGCCCTTCCTCAGGTCCCAGACAGTTGTGCAGCTCTGATCAAACAGAGACGGCGATGGATGAACGGATCTTTCTTTGCCCAAATCTTCGCGCTGTGGCAGGGGCTGCTGCTGTTCAGGATATTCACCACAAGACACTCGTGGTTCAGGAAGTTGATACTCATGAACGAGTTATTGTAAGTGTGGTATGAAACGGAGAGATACGTTTTAAATATGGTGTCGGAGCCAGGAATCGAACCTGGGTCGGCATGTGTAGAAAACTACTCAGTTTCATTTACCATGACGGTCCCGACTGATTGATCGTGCAAAGCCACTGAGTAGTGCTACAAATGATATCACTACGTAACTGTTTCTGAACTGTCGGATATCGATCACTCGGGCGCGCGCTATTGTCGTAACGTTGTCAGGTTCTCGGCTCTGAATACGATACTGACGTGGTTTCTGGTGGGTATCTTTTATCTCACCTTCATCATCTTGTGGAACTCCTTTTTGATCGACGGTGGCGACCTAAGATTTCCCGGAGCTGATGCTGTGTACATTGTTATACAGTTCATGTGAGACTTGCGCCGCACAGCGAAGATTTTTTGGAGGAATCTTTTGACGGTTTCAGATATTTGATATTGATGTTCACTACCTTCCTGCTGGCGATGGGTACTCAGCCGGATTCACCGAGGAGGTCGTTGCGTGCACTGTACGAGAAAAAAGATTTCCGCCGGGGTAATCGACTTAGCCGTTTTTAGGTATAAACTGATCTCGTTGATTTTCGGCGTCTACATGGTCGCCACTTTCGCCGTCGCTGTTTACAACGTGGTTACGTCAACGCAGATCGTCCTCATGGCGATCGGTCTGGCTGCTGTACTCAGTTATATTCTCGTTGCGATACTTCCACGGCGAGGTAGGTGTCCGCGCCGGGGATCGAACCGGAGACCTCGTCAATCTGTTTGATCCGTTGCACTCAAAGAAGGCTTTGTGCTCAGCCGCTGTGACCGCAAACCAGCCAACTCCAACGACCACTTCCGAGCTTCATTCTTCTGCCTCCTTGTGCATGCGTGCTGGTGTTCTCAGGGTCACCATGTCATTATCAACTACCTTCAGTACACCTTTATGTCACCGACCTACATTAACATCTTCCAGACTTTCGCTTTCTGCAACACCCACGATCTGTCCTGGGGTAAGGCATGCGAGTTTGCCCTGTTCCGATGAGAAAATTCCGAGTATCCGTGTCAGGAACGAAGGGGTTGGACAGCAACGATGTGTCTCAAAAAGACGTACAAGCGCAAAGAAATGAGTTCAGGACCTATCTTGTCCTCTGCTGGGCCATATCAAATTTGGCGCTCATTTATGTAGCGGAGCGAAGCGATGATTTTATTGCGTTTTTAAACTGTTTTCTTCGTTCAGGGAGTCACTAGTTCGACCGAAGGAACGTCCGGCTCTGCGACGGTGTTGGCGATATCGGCGAACAGTTTCATGTATTTCGTCCTCGGCACGGTGGTCTTCTTCAACGGCGTGAAGTCGATTGGGTCGCTTCTGTAAGATACGCTCAATCGCGCACAGCGAAGAATATCTTTCCTACCTTAGGTACCTCATGCAGTACTGGTTCGGTAGGCTTTGTTGTTGCTGTTCTTGTGGCGGCAAGTCGGCGGAGTTGACCGCCGATGAGAATGTTAAGAACGAGTGGAAGGCCTACAGACAGAGCGAGAAGTTGGCCTCAGGGGGCGCTGGTGCAGCCGGTGGCGGCCTCGAGGTGAGCCGACTGGAGGCTCTTGAAATCTTGCACACTTGCGTTTTCTCAGTATAGAGGTTTTTTACTTCAGGGTAACTCTGACTGGCGGCAAGGGACACCGCACGATCCGAAGCGGCTGAAGCAACCGCCCGTCACCCCGGAAACCGCCGTGTCGGACCGGGTGTGATGGTGATGATGATTACTAAGACTGTTGATGTTATTTTGTACTTGGTCATTTTACCATAACGTCCATTATTCTTTACCCGAGGCGAAGAGCCTCTTTGTTTCTACCTGAGGGAGGTTCGTGTTTATCACGTCGGAAGATACTATCGGTGTCGGGGTGACCAACCAGTAGGGGTAAACATCAACGATACTTCGCGGGCAAGGGGGGAGTTCGTCGGCTGCAAAGATACGCTTTGACGCAAAGGACACGAAGAGTGTGTACGGGGCGAGCTCAAGCTAGCTGCGAATCTTGCTTGTGCATGCGTGCAGATATGTGCATGCGTGCTGGTCGGGGGTGTATCATCACATCATCGATAACCGTTTCGAGTAGATCTTTTCCCCCATGTTCGACCAGCAGAGGCTCATTCCCGGCGGTGGTACCAGCATAGAGATTCCACCATCTTCGCCCCTTCTCGGTCCTTGTAGCGATTTGCCGCAAATTCTGAAGGGGTCGATGGGGGCTCAGCAGCAGCAGCCGCCGCCGCCGCAGCCACTGTCAACTCCGTGCCGTTTGTTGTCGTTTGATTTACTCAAGAGCCTCGAGTTGGAGTCTCCCACGTACTGTGCGCCCGAAGAAGGTGTGGTGAAGCTTTGGACTGCTGTTGCTGTCCAACGGCACTTCAGGAGCATCTCACCCGTTCGCGTCTTTGGCGACGACCGCTTCCACGATCGAGGCCACCCCTATGATCTCCCTACGTACTGAGAGGACCGAGCTGGAGACCCCTCAGGCGACTGAGTAGAAGTTCAGCCTTCCTCAGTCGCTCGATTCTTGTCTGCTTTAGTGACGATGACGTTGGAGCTAGCCCTTCATTTGCTGGCGGCGCTTCCGAGGTTGATGCGTGCGAGGCATCGAACTCGGAGGATGACAAGAACTCTTGGACGACGGTTATGTTGAAGAACATTCCTAACAAATACGACGACGCCATGCTTGCCGATGAGATCTGGCGTCGTGGGCTGGGCCATGCATATTCCTATATCTATGCCGTCCCCGATCCCCGCACGGGCTTAAATAGAGGGTACCCAGTCGTAGCCAGTCCGATTGTACTGCTTCACTGTGTCTCTTCCAGATACGCCTTTATCGATTTGAAGTCTCATGAACTCGCATGCGAATTCATGGACCGTTTCGAGGGTGTTCAACTGCCGAGTCGCAAATCTTCGAAGGTGTGTGCTTGCATGTGGGCCAACAAGCAAGGAGCTCGAACCCCGGCTGATGTTGGGGCGTCAGTTGGTGGTGGTATCACTGCCTCTGGACAAGCTTGGCTTCCTCCGTCCGAAGCTCTCCATAATAAACACAACGCTTTCGCTGTCCCCGTGTATTCCTCGCCTGACCTCAAGGGTCGCAGATCTTGCAAGTGGCTCGACAGCGGCAGCCCCTCCTTCGGCTTCTCCCCCACTTCTACCCTCAACAATGAGACCGGCTTCTCCAATCGTTACAAGATGTTCGTTGGGGGCCTTGGTCCACACACGACCAGTGAAGACCTTCACGAGTACTTTTCCAAGTTCGGTGTCGTCGAAGATTGTGTCGTTGTGACATGCAAAGCCACAGGAGCTTCGCGTGGCTTCGGCTTCTGCCAGATGCAATCAGAAGAAGGCTTCCGCGCAGCATTTGCCGAGCAGCCTCATGTTGTTGGAGATCGAACTATTGGTATTCGTCGCTATGATTACTCCATCGTGCCCAGCCCTACTAATTCCCCAACTTCCACTTCATCGAGGTCTAGGCTTTCCGCTATGTAGACAACATTTTCATTAACAAGAAGAAGAAGAATTGTTGGAGTGTTATCGCCCTCCTTGATTTCCGGTTGCGATTTGTGTCCCTTCCGGAGTTCGCCAAATTAAGCCTATCAGACCATCGACCAAAATCCTTCATTCGTGTGTTGTACGATTCTATTCAAACTCATGTGTTAATTTTACCAACAACAACAACAACAGTAGCATCAACTACAACAAAGGTTATGTCGTAGCTCATCCATTGTGCTATTCACGAGCAGCCTCGGATGTGGGTTGTTTTACAACATTTTATTTTTCTGTCGTCGGTCAGGCGAGAGGTGAAGAAAATCCCTCTTAGTCAAGTTAATACCAAGCTGTTCCACGGGAGGTGTTTGGTAGGATGTCGAAGTTATTATTCACTCTATTATAACGGAACAGCTTAATTTGCTCTGAGAATCACGGTTGGATGATTGATTGTGAATGCGGATAATTTGGACCGTTTCGAGTGGCTTTATTATTTTCCGCGTTTCAGTTCACAAGAGCGTGCGCGTGCGGAGAACAGTGCTTAGTGTCGTTATCTTGTGCGATGAACCGCCATGTTACGGAAATACTCATCAAAACTCAGAAAAGAGGGAGCGAAACCAAAAGCGATGAAATGTTAAAATTATATTCATCCAACTCGTTGTTGTCGTTCTTGGCCGAATATCATGACAGCATGGTCGCAAGCCACGTAAAGGGTCCCCGATTGATCGATACACTGAAAAGAAAAGTCAGTAGCGTATCACCGAAGCGGGAGGGGCACACACCACGCCTGTAGGTGCGGCGAAGGTTAATGACGGCTGTTGAACGGGAAGGCCTTCATGGGAACCGTCGCTACACCAAAGTACCTCAACAGAAGTCAATGAAGGCTAGAATAAGACGGTTCTGTGTGACGGTTCGCCTCGGTTCTAAGTGTGTGTCTGAAGTTGTAATTTATGACTTATAAACCAACGCCGTCACCGGCTTGGTTAGACTTTCATCGACGTGCTCATTTCCTGAGAGCTTTTCCTCAACAGATAGAGTTTGTTTTTAGAGGGTATTACTCAGAATTGCTTTCATTTGAATTGAGCGTCTTGTAGCGACCGTGGATCATCGGCGGTTCGCTGACTCCAAAACCGTATGTTTCCGTCGGCTTCGCGTGTCTTTCGAGTCCGACACCTTGGACTTGGATGACGTCGGCATTCATCTCGCGAGCTTTGGTGTAGTCGTGAGTGTCAAATTCTTCCTCAAACAATCGGAGTGCGATGGAGCCAAATGCCGAGACGCTCGATCGGTGTCGCGGAAGGGAAAGGCAGAGGAAGATGGAACACCATCGCCAAATCGAGATTCACCTCGCCCGTTATTCGAAGACACACTATTCTCGAGTTTCCGCAGTCACAGCAATACAGCCTCCCCTGAGCGTCCGCGGCCACACCCAACGGGCCACTCAACGGTCCGCAGCGCTCAAATGCTGTCGTAATTTGCCGTATGAAACTGATAAGTCGGGACGTGAGGATGAGATTGGTCTCAGGCGACCCTACACTCCTCGCTGAGTGAAGATTTGGATTCTTCCATTGTCTTTGTCCGACACAATCACCGAGCTGCCGTCAAGAGTGGTGCCGATGCCTTCGGGGTAGAGGAACTGACCCGGCTCGGAGCCCTTGCTGCCAAAAGCGAAGAGAAATCTCCCTCGTGGGGATAGAACCTGAGGCCTTGCGATACGAAAAGAGCGATTCTTTCTCAGAAAGTTGAAGAATTCCTCGTCGAAATTTTTCCGATTCCGTCGGGTTCCGCCCATCTCTACGTCAGCTAATAGAGATCTCATAGGACTTTCCACACGGACAGTCGTCGTGTCAGCTCAGAGAAGACAGACCAAGCCCACTTGTTTTCGTAACACAGCGTTTCTTGAGCGCGAACTATCCGAGGTCGATGAAAACACTAAGATGCTGCAAAAGCGGAAAGTAACACCGGGGGAGTTGTTCACCTGCACTCTGTGGTTGCATGAGTCTGTAATAAGGAGGTTCTGCGTGGCTGGGCAGACATGGACTCCGAAGGGACCGTAAAACTCCCCTTCACCCGACCCGAAGGTGCCACAACAATGCAAAAATTTACCATCTCTGTCGAATATCTGAACTCGGTCGTTGCCGTATCTAAAAAACTAGATACTTTCGCACAGCGAAGATTCTGAAGGTACTCCGGTATTCACGTTGAGCGAATGGACACTAATTGACTCACTCGGCGACGATGATCCTTCCATCAGAATCGACACCAATGCCGCTAGGGTCGCAAAACTCTCCTTCGGCATCGCCACGCTGACCGATCGTGTAAACCAACTCGAGGGTATCGGTATCGAACACTTGGACCTGATGGGTCCGCATGGGGAGAACGAAGCACCTCCGAGACACCGCCTACGCCATCCATTCTCATCAACAACAGCCCTCGCGTTTGCAAAAGACCGAATTCAATTCATCACAACAGTAAAGGTCAGACAGGAGTCAGCCTGCACTCCCCGACGCACCCGATGGTTGAGACTGTCAGAGACGAACATCCTACCGGAGCGGTTACAGACACTATACGGCGATCGGAACTGCCCTAGACCGGACCCTCCAGCAGCGTCACCTGAAAGAAAATAGGGAGGGGCCGACTGGACGGAGCTCTGCGTACCTATTTGACCCGTTAGACTGCCGATGCCGAGTCTTGTTATCTCCTCGTCGCTTTTGAGATGCAGTCCGCCGAAGCCTCGAACGCTGTGGTGGTTGGTGGTGGCGGCACTGGGTGTTGCGCCCAATGGCGGTTCTGAGAGGCGTATCTTTGATCGAGGTTGATGCTCGGAAGATACGAACAATATGATATGATGATAGCAAGCTCGAAATCCAGGAGCGACCGGAAAATTCCGAAAACAGAAAATCGGTTCGAAATTATTACAGAAACCTGACGAGCGTGAAAACAGCACGAACTTGTCCATCTCTGCATACAGGCTTTCATGAACAGTCAAACTGGACACCGGTCACTGGACGATTCAACTCTTTGATTGCGAGTTTCGATCAATTCTTAATCACCATCAAGGGAAACCGCGAGCGTACATTACGATGGTTTGAAAAATGGCAGTCGAAGGGTGCATCTGAGGGCGGCGGGCTCTTCTGAGACTCCAGGACGGCCATGGTCTCCCACGGCACAACAAAACCTGCCAACCAGCCTGCCGCCAAAACGTGTTCAGGAAACTCACCGAAATTAGCAATTCTGACGACCAAGTCTTGAAAGCTTCCAAGGTCCAGGAACTGCTTGAACTCCCTCTCCCGCAGTAGTCGACAAAGTTCCTCTGCGTACAAAAACAACATCGCCCTACAAAAACCGAACATTTATGTCACAAATATCATATTGGTGACTACGATTTTTGGTTCAACCTAAAGCTGAGCGTCATGTAGCCGCGTGAATGTAAAATAAACAATGAAGATGTACTTCGCGTATCGCTAGACGTGCTGTTTTGGGCGGCTTTGGTGGGTAAATGAAAAGATGCGGCGATGATGATGATGATGATGACCTCAATTGTTCGCCCCTTGCCGCAGTGGCGAAGTTATTGGGATACCATCCTGAGGACTCCCATAACGATCATACCGAAAATTCGGGAAATTCTCAGGTGAAAGTTGGAATATGGTGAGCGCCTACCTCCCCTCCTGGTCATGTCCGCGACTTCAACCTTCCGATTTTTTATCAAGTTATGAGCGATCACAGCTTCTCTCGGCTGCAACCTGGCCGTTTCGGTCGCTGCTGCACTCAGGAGGCATCGAGCCTCGCTCACTCGGGCCAATTCCGCCCTCACTGAGGCAATGTCACTCCGAACTTGCTCATCTTGCAATCTTAGCAATTTCCTCAACGCTTTGAACCTCTCCCCAACTGCAGTGAGAATGTCTTTCTCAAGCTCAGTTAGCCGAGCATCCTGATCTTCGTATAATTCATCCGCAAGCTTCAAGATTTCTTCCGAGCTCTCTCGGCCTCGCTCAAGCTCGCGGTCGGCGGCCTCCGTCCCGAGCTCGGTCATGCGGCTTTGTAATTTCGCGGCGAGTGACGGTGTGATCGGGCGACAGCTATGACCATCATGAAGGGAGTCGATACAGCAGGTCCCTATAGCAGCATCACAGGTCTTGCAGAACCAGACCTCGTTGTCAAGATCAAAGGCCCGGTCACAGGTCGAGCAAGTTGGAATCTTCCACAGCGCAAGAAGCTGGTGTGACGATGTCTGACGAGCTCGGCGATGCTGCCTGGCACATTCACCGCACAACGTCAGATGACCATCCTCGCAGGTCTGATCCGAGCATTCGTATACTCCAGGACAGCCGGCAAGGCAGACTCCGCAAGGCCTCGGGCCGACACATACGGTGATGAGTTGCCCGCTGAGGGAGTCGGGGCACCGAGGACACCGCATATCTTTCACAGCGCAAGGTTGACATAGTCTATGACAGCACGGTAAGATATGCGCGATGTCTGCGCAGTTCCCGCAGCTTACACAGGGGATCGTTGAGTAGTCGGACATGTTAAAGATCATGCAAAAACATCGAAGCGTGAAGAGCCACGGAACCGCCGGCCGTAACGAAATAACGAATGATAAAATTGAAAAATCTTTGACCTTCGCTCCGCTCACAAAGAGCTTGGGACACCAGCTGGACGGGATTCCAAATCGACACAAAATTTTTCCACGGCAGTTTGAAGTTTTTTCATCTCCTTCTGGCCCGAGAAAAAATGATTCGCGCCTTTCACCTGCACGGAAGTAATCACGCAAAGATGCGCACCGTAGAGGCCCGGCGAAGATACTGAATGCTCAGCGGTGCTCTAGAGCCCGGAGAGCTGTCCAGCAGCTGGACAACTCTCCGGCTTGACTCCAGCCCCGACTCACCGTGATTCGATCGACCGAGCACTCCGGCCCGAATGCCTTTTGCAAATTGTTCGACATCTCGCATGGAACGAGAACATCAGCCGTACCATGGACCTGGCAGGCAAGTGCCGCAGCGTCATAGGGTCCGCTCCTCGATGGGAAAAATATAATTGCCAAACCGCGAAACGTTTAGAGCTAGCATAGCACTCAATAAGGTTGAGGTTTGTCGAACAAACTCTGAGATGAAAGAATCGTGGTGGTTCACCAATCGATGTTTATGGCACATACAAGTACTCCCAGCAAGTTATCGAGGCACAGTTCTGCACTGACAGTTCAGTTTGAATAACGCCAAACACTGCTCAGCGGACCACCGGGTCAAATGCCTTCTAGATCCACCACTAGATCTGAATGTACTTGCAGCAGTGAGAATTCTGACATTTCAGATAGGAAAGTTCCTTCTCTATCTAGCAGCGAAATTGCTCACAAGGCCCTTAAACTCATCATTCTCAACTTGATAAATTATCAAAGATAATGCCTATTCTCAGCAGTTCCTCGTCTTCTAAGCACCTTCAGGCCAACGAAGAGAGCGTCAAACAGGACTCCAGTTTCCGCAAGCTTTTCCAAGAATAGCAATAGCATAAGTATTGTACTATTGAGTGGTATTGTGATATCTCATCCTGGAGCCCGAGATTGTCGATTAGAGCTTCCTAGAAGCCTTCGGAATATGCTACATATTACAGTAGTTATTGGATAACTGTTATCCCTCATAACAATGGAATCGGTATATTTCTGAAATATTATTTCACCATAGGATATCACTCGAGTCTCTTTCAGATGACGACCCATCTTGAGACGAGGCTGCAGTCTCCTACGAGCAGACGTGCGCTTGCTACCCGAAGACCGCTATACATTGGCCGTAGAGAGTGTAAAGGTAAGCCGCACCTGCGATGTCACTGCTGTCTTTGGAGACACAGACGGGATTGCCGTTGGACCCACCGGGCAGATGTAGAAGCCGAAGGGCCGCTGCTTCAAGACGACAATATTCCCAATCGAGGAAAGTGCACCGGTCGATCCATATGGGTAGGTCATTTCCGCGAAACTCATCAAAAGTGGGCTCTGAAAGTTCACCAAGAACTCCGTGTAGATCCACCCAAGAAGGAAATCAGCGACCTTGAGGTGTCAGCTGACTCGCCAGCTGTCCTCACTGCCTGTGAGTCACTGGTCATCGACTGCCGACGCGCTAGCCCCCGTGATGGTCCTCAAACGACTCGTCCTCCTTCTCGAAGAAGTTAGACGAACCCCCTTTCCGCGACACCGCCCCCCTGAAGCGCCGCCATGGTAGTGTAGCGCGAATTCACTAGAATGATAGACATAGCAAGTGGGCGGTCTAACTCGACCGACGACAACATTGGCATTTCTAGACCAGTAATGCCACTTTTCGGGTAGCCTTCCCGGCGGAGCGAGGAAGCGTGGTGTTTTTCGGCGCAGTGAGTGCAGTCGATCACCGACGTTGGGTTCAGGTACACATGGATGTGAAAATAAATTGAACCTAAATGAGCTGCGAGAGACTTCAGCACCGGAGACACCATTTAGTAAATGATTGTAAATGATTTACACTGCGCTGCGGCGAGCTGCTCGCTACCGGTGACCGACGACACAGTCCAATAGCATCTTACCAGAAGTAGAGGTATATGCTGTGGCCATAGGCGAGAGATCTCTTCTTTCCCGGGCAGGCAGCCATAGCTGTCGTAGTAACCCCTACTCAAGCGCCACTCGACAGGCTGGGGCTGAACAGGGTGATACTAATGGTGCGCGCGAGAGAAACGGTACGCCGACAGGTACGAATTTCGATTTTACTTCAACGGACGCGAAGCGAATTTCTAAAGCACGCTCCCCCAATCCGCGCATGATTTCGAACAAAAGGCTTAACCAGTTCAAGATTCCACCTCTGAACGCTTGTAGTTATCCCGAAGCCGAGGACTGATCGCACATTCCATGCCCCGGGCTTGCCTTGGGTGCCTCATCGACCTCGTGACTGTTAATGACCGACCCGTCTTTCTCGTCGATCGCAACTTGAACGAGCGGCCAGAATTTCGCCACGCATTCACCAGTTTTGTTGAAAGCTCCGATCTGACACGGGGTGTACCACGAGAAGATACCGAATGAACTTCATTCACAGGCCTCGGACGCCTTTCAGCGCGAAGATCCTCGTCACCTGTTCTTCGCTGAAGTCAAGTTTAGCGCCAGATCTCGGGTCATCGAGACAGGCGACGGAGACGACCCCTGCCAGGAGAGATCGAAGGCCCTCCGAGAGCGTGCTGGCCATGACAGGTGCGCAGACGGCAAGGAATGCACCTAGAGAAGATTCACTTCGTTAGAAAACATATAAAAACGGCTAATCGATTTCGGGAGTCAAATACTTATATTTCCAGTTTCGAGTTTCTTTATATTTCCACTTTCCAGCCTCGGACTCCCAGGGTTGAACGAAGTTCGTTCAACGAACGCATTGTCACAATAGAGTCGGCAGCAATCCGCATGGCTACACAAACCGAAACCCCAATGGGGGATAGTAAAGCGAAAATTCACTTTGAACCAGCTATCCTGTCATCAACTCACCCGTGCTGAATCCGAGCAGAAAGATCTTTTCCAAGTCGGGCAAGTGTTCTTTGAGCCACGCGCAAACAGCGTTCAGATCCTCGATGTCGCCGACAAGGGTTTTATCGTAAAATTGACCGCTGAAGGTAAAAAATGATAACCGAAAAGAGGACGTTTCTTCGGAGTTCAGAGCATTTTCCGAATTTCTCCGAGTTTACTTTGACCAATTTCGGGCAGCAACACTTCTAAACGGTTTCGAAATCCGTTGATATGATATGAGATGTTCAAGCGCCGCTTGACAAGCGGAATCATTTTTTTCGTCGCTTCCCAGCTTCGGGTGGCCTTGATTGAAATGTTACAGAGGAAAAAAAGGAAATTTGGCAAAGGAACTCAAACCTATTAGAAATTGTTAGGCTCACTGCTGAGGCAAAAGTCCTTTCGGGCAATTCAACGATAATATCGTAGGAGAAGTTGAACCCAGGGTGCGCTCACCCAGAGTTGGGCACTCCATTCGTATTGAAGGAACAGAAGGCCATGTCATTGCCCTCTGTACTCGACAGGACAGCCTCTGACATCTTAGAACTCATCCGGCTGCCGTGGAGGACCTTAGGCGAGTTGGCCCTTGTGAGACTGAAAAAGATACTCGGAAAGTCGATCGAACATTTCCCAGAATTCTTCAGTTACTGTCGAGTGAAGCAATGGCACTGTATTGAGTTGGGGGTAGTACGTGCATTTGACGAGCGTTCAATTGTAAGTTTGCGTGTAAACTACAATGACCGGATGAATGCGAATTCGTCTGCAGAAAAGGGAAGAGGAAATCTTTCTACGAGATGGGTTCGGCACGAGAGGAAGAGAAGGACCACGTGACGTGGTCCACGTCCCGAAAATTGCAAACAAATAAGAGCAGATATTCCTTCAAGGACTGGTTACTAACCAACATGTGTCTTCCGAATACCGTTTTCGAAATACGAGCATCTTACGGTAAAAAGTCAGCTTCAGCCTTCCGCTGGAGTTCGCCTGAGCACCTCACTGGTCTCACACCACTATCTGGGAAGCCATGGAGATAGACGCCAACAGTTTGGATCTGAAGACATCTCGACTCGCTAGACGCGCCTTGTCGGAGCGATCATCAGTGAGCTCTATCGCGGGCTGCATTGGCAAGACAGGACGATGGAGTAGTACCAGGCTCCCAAGTAGTTGGTATAAAAGCAAGTTTGGTGGAAGATTGTCGATCGCTCGTATTCCTTTCCTGGGCTACGCTTACTTGTCTTCTCGTAATAAACAACGCTTTCCACTTCATCTTACTTTATCGAGTGGAACATCTTTCTTGGTTTCCAGTAAAGATTGAATACTCAGCACACCCTTCGATGCTGTCGATTGGTACTTCGCAAAGAACAAGTAGTAAGAAGATGAGGCCATCAGCAAGGATACAAGTAAACTATAAAGGCAACGTTGGTCTCGGAGAGGAGCCAAGGCGAAATTGACAGTCGTAATTTCAAGATCGTACCAGAGCTGCAAGGTTATTCGTCTGATGCCGTCGTCATAATGCTCATGTCGCTGATCCTATCTAGCTCCGATGAGAATCTGTCTCATCGCCCACAGAGAGCTCCCAACTGAGAACATCGGCTTCGAGTCTAGCTAAGCCTAAACCGTATGCGTTGGACCAAAAACTCGCACACGCCGATCAAAGAAGCTCTCGCTGAAACGCGATACTCCAACTTGCTGGGCGAGCTAAATCCTAAATCGATATGCCTGCTGGAGCGAGAGGGAGCCAAAAAATCGATACTCGTGGCGAATCTCAGTTCCTCCGATTTCAACTCAACAACAGCCTTAACATCAGCCATTATTTTTCTCAGAAAATAAAGTCGGATGCAAATATCTGTCAGGTTCAACTTTCCGTACCTCCGCCGCCGGCCTCTGTTTGCCCTTAGCGCCGCCACCCGGTTTCCGCAGCAGATGAATCGGTCGATCGAAACCTCGGACGTCGCACGTCGCCGTCGCTGATGAGAGAAGCGCCAGCCTCGAGAGTCTCGAGTCGAGACGTATCAATCGAACGCTTCTTACCAGGGCTGGGCTTTAGCGTGCACTCGAGGACGAAACCAACTTCCTTCTCGAGATAGTCCACAAATTGTGTTGGTCTTAGTTTGATCGAGTTGAAGTTTGCTCTGAAAAACGATGAATGAAAAAAGGGAAAATCCCGATCACGGACATTTTTGAATGGATGTTGTAAGCGGTTGGACTAGCACTACCACCCAAGACGTGATGAGGGGAAAAAGTCTTCCTGTTTGTATGCCGCTGATGCAAAAGAAAATCGCGCGCGCCACAGTGATCGATGCACAACATGTAGTGCATTTCCGATAAGCAAAACAGAAATTTTATCAGTTTTTTCGCTATTATCTACGTATGAATTAATATCGAACACCCGTGGGCTCAGTACACCCACACAGATCATATATCTATTTTACACGCGAAACGGCTGATCGATTGTGAATATCTGGGCGCGCGACGGAATTTCACTCATTTTTACCATGCAGTTTCGATAAGCAGTTCTTATCGACACTCATGGTGAATTTCTCATTTCATCAATAATCCAAAAACTTGCCTCACGATTTCATGATTAACGAGCCTTTTCCGCGCTCACTACTAAGGCAGTCCAACATGAACCTCGAACTCAATTTTATGCTACAAACGCTATGTCAACCGCTCAACGAAATAACCCTTACCGTATCTCCTTCGTCAAATTGCGCTTCTTCCTGTAAGATTTCCAGTCCTGTGGCTCGAAGATGAACAGTCCACCAGGCCTGAGCAGTGAGGTCGAGCATGCAAGATACACACATCAAAGATACGCATATTCTAAGCAGGAAGGACGAAACCGTAAGATACTGAAGAGACGTCGAGCACCGCACGAAGGCCGCCACTAGAAGAAAACCGTTATTTTTCCTCACAAAAAATTGCAGAAAATTCTGAACTCTCAAAGCCCGCAGCAGACCTCGAGAGCATCCTCACCTGAGCAAGCCGTAAATCTTCGAGAAAACGTGCTTAACGCCTTCGTCTCCGTGATGATAGTGAATCCATTTGATGACGGATAACAGGAAGACCACGTCGTACCTGAGAAACGAAGGGGAGCGTCGAGATGTGAGCCAGCTGCACCCGAAGGCTCCACCTGAGAACCGAAGAAATTTTTCCCATCGTTCTTCGAAAATGCTCTTCGGAAATAACTATTCAATAAAAAAATTCTGCCTGAATTTACGCTAACCAAAAAAGGGCGAAATTTCCCGCTTTTCCCAGCTTCTATGTAAGGGAGGACAAAATATTTCCACCTGTAATTTTTCTGTTCATTTTTCCCGCAACAGTACCAGGCTACATACAGCCGTATTTCCCCCGGCAGAATTTTCCCGCGCGCCCTTTAATTATCGATCAGCGTGCTTACTTTCCCGTCTCGTGTGTGCAGGGCGATGCCACCGTAATTGTTGACCCGTCGTTAACATCGATATCGACCGTGTCTCTCGAGACGTCTTCGGTCCGAAACTCGATATTAAACGGAAATCGATCGCTAATATGTTCAACTTTCTCTCGTCCACTGAAAAGTTGGGCACGGACATTAGCGCGCGCCCAGGTGATCGATTTCCTTTAAAGCTTACAATGGCTTGACAAAATTCTCAACATGCTGCTCGGCGATAGAGAGGACTTTATTAGTGATGGGAGGCACTCCTGCTCTCCTGGTGAGTGCGATAGGGAAGGTGGGTTCGAGCGCGGCGGCCCGTCGCCGGCCGATCGATGTTGATTTATGGGCTGATAACGAGGATGTGGGCACCTGAGTCGGGAAGGATAGAATAACTCGGGTAAATATCTCGGCATAAAGATATGATAACCGTACTGGATCAGAGAAAAAGCGATCATCATCCTGAGTCTGAGTGTGAAGGGAACCTCGCCCGACGTGGGCTTTGGTGAGAGTATCTTTTATTTTAGGTACGAGAAAAAGGTCGACATGATAAATCTGGCAGCATGAGATTTCTTCGATATCCGACCGATGTTAAAATTCGCGGTCGAAAAGCAACCGTGCCGAAAATGCGGAATCTAAGATTCCCCCCAGCCAACTGCGGCACAGCGCCTCACCTCATTCAGGGGGAAACCGTCATGCTTGTATTTTCGCAGTTGCCGCAGCGCCTGGTCGATGAGACTATGATCGATATCGACGCCGACCACTCGTCTCGCGCCCAGGATGTACGCCACGTAAAAAGTAACGAAACCGATGTTGCATCTGAAATGACAAGGGAAAGTTGTGGTCACCATAGGACTGTCGTGATGGGAATTGCGAAAAAGATGGTATCCAAAACTCGAGAATCATAGGTCGAATCGACCTATGATTCTCAAGTTTTGGATAAGTTTGGAAGTTTGGTCGATCGACCTGGTCGATCAGGCGCGTGACAGCAGATACGTGGCCGACGTCTGAGGGAGGGGTGAGAAGAGCAGAAGAGTTCAGCTTAGGGAGAGAGATCATAAAATTGCAAAAAAGAGAATAACAATAATTTTTTCCGTAAATTTTAGGCGATTTAATATCCATTTTCCATAGGAAGAATTTCTCTCCGAAATAGACAAAATATCAAAAAAAGGAAATTAGTCGGAAATTTTCAATCCGCAAACTCCCAAGAACAGTGAGAAAAAATGAGAGTATCTTGTTACCCTATGTCAAGCACGGTCTTGTCATGGAAGAAGTCGAGCTGATCTCCGCCCAAGTATTGCATTAGCGCACTCAAACGGGAATCCACGAACGCCTGAACAACACGAACATTCCTCTTTGTGATGCCACCGAAAAATACCCCACCCGAGTTTCGTGGCGATAGTTGTAGTATCGATCGTAATTCCCATGCTCGAAAATGGAGCGTTTACTTCGGAATACGGGAGGGGGCAGCAGCGACTGGTCCTGATAATAATGATGACAGCAAATGTCGCGATCAGGTTGAAACTGAAGCCTGTCAGGTCGCAAGAAAACTCCTGTGAACGAGAGCCTTTTTTGATAAACCATGTGACGATCATTCCACATCGATTCGGAAACTGAGCAGTGCTCGGGTCGGCAGTGGTGGCTTTAAGGTGAACACACCAGTAACACGTGGTCACTTTCGGAACGCTGAAGGCGTTGATACGCGCTTACCGGTGGCGAGTCCTCGGCGGCGATCGGAGGGAAGGTGGTCGAAGTTGAGGGAATCATGTGGTCGTTAATCGCCGGATTGTTTATAAAATCGGTAAAGATAGTATCGTCGTAATCGCCCTGTCCCGCCGAAGACTCGATTCTCGGTCTCTTCGATGCGACCCCATCTGAGAATGATAGTTGCGCAAGCCCACATGCGCCCTCAGGATGTGGTGAAAATGTGGTATCGAGGTGACTGCACACGGAAAATCCAATACGAACTAAATCCTGACGGTGAGCTCAGTGATTATCGATTCATTCGGGACCTCGACAAATTTCTGTCAAAGAAAATTTCTTTCGGGACGACTGGAAAAAAAATTAGCACTTGTGTCGAAAAAAAACTAATATTTCTCCCTCAAGCTGGCTGTTGAACGGTTCTTCTGTAAACCTACCATCATCAGCCCGAGCTTCCTCTTCTCTCGGGCGCTTCGACGCCGTGAAGACTGGCGGATGAACGACATTCGACCCGACTGGAAGGGCATCTGGGAGGGTATCAAGACCTACTTAAAAATGCTGACGCATGCTGAACCTCATCCCTCTTGAAACAAGATACAGCGGCGTTAGTCTGACTAGGCCGGTTTCGGCGTTGGACTCAAAACTCACGCTCACGCATGCTGATAGTTTTCTCACACAAAAAGCGATGAAATCTTTGTCGCTGGAAGTAACCATTCTAATAAAACTGCATGGAGAAGAGTTTTGGCATGAAGAATGGAAATAGACAAGTTTCGAGCGGAGGAATTCACCTGTATTTGGCGAGAGTATCAGGCCATCGTCCGTAGCAGCGGTGTCTATGACGATGCTATCGTCTTGGTGGAACTCAGCGTCGTTGCCTGAAAAATGGAGATCATCAAAGAAAGTTGGAAACACCAGTGGGAGTCCTTCCGTTGATCATTTTTGCGAGAGGGCGGCGCTTCATGAGAGTATGAGAGCAAAGATCACAACCCGAGCGGTGGAGCGAGCGACCCTTACCGTCATGAGCATGCATGTCGGAAGATGCCTCCTCCGCCGGAACAACGACAGTGATGGTATCATCATGACCAGCACCGTCCATCAGGCTCGCACTCGTCGAATTTTCGGCCATTCAGGAGATGGTGAAATTCTGGTATGCCGCAACCGTCAAGATTTTAATAATATCATCCCGCAAGAGTAGTTCCCATGGAAGGATCCGCGGCCGAAAAATTGTCCCGAATAAAATCACGGAAAAATTGCAACTTCGGCAAGGCTCCGAGTCCAGGTTGAAATCGAGTCCCTAGCGATGAGACGAAATTTCGATTTCGACTTCACCGGACCGGTGCGGGCACCTCACAGACAAGTTGGAGAACTGAAAGTCCGTCCTATTTTTCGGGAGGCTGTCTTCAACGAAAAAAACGTCTATGCCTCGGAAAAATTGGTTTTTTCGACTCTGACTGGATTGCCGCGCTCAAACGAGCGTACTAGTGATTTTTGGGGGCCTCATAAAAGCATCATCGAATTCTCTTTCCAAACCCTCGGCGATTGACGAGAGCGGAATTAATAATTGAGAACGAGTTAATGATGACGATATCCCGAAGTGAGCCAATCTCCTCCCCCGCCGAGAGAGATTCCCGAAAAGTTCACTCTTGAACGAAACCCGTCATTTTGGATGAGGAAAATGAAACAGAATAGTAATGAGAAAGAAGACGGACGTGATGTTATCAACTTTACAATATAATAACAGAAAAAGATACGCTAATAAAGCGGCGCGCGGTCATTATCAACAAAGGGGCAGCGGCTGGCGTCCCGCTCGAAGTATCTAAGGTTGAAGCATGACCTACACCGAATCTTTCAAGATACGTGAAAAGAGATTTTCACTTCACCACACCCACCTTCTCAGTGCTCACGACTCGTCAAGTTAGGACATCTGAGAAAAATACCCTGACCGAGGATCGAACCCGGAACCTTTCGGATGGGAGTGCTGCCTCTTACATATCTTCCGTCAGCTTGAAGGTAGGCCATCCGTAGCTGTGCAGTTTCCAGTTCATTCTGGGAGTATCCTGGAGATCCATAGTAGGGCGTGTAGACCATTGCCGAGTGGTTGTATCCTGACAAGGCGTCACTCGCCACGAAATTCCCCTAAACGTCGCAGGCGGGCGATTTAGTCAGCCGCGGCTTCCAATAGCAAATCATCAGCAATTCATTGGGTCTCGATTAATGAGTTCACACCGATTGGTATCTCAAGGTTACTCGTGCACGACTCACTCAGGTCGAGCTCGTACAAAGATACTTCAATTTATCAGCGCAACCTTCGAAATTCCACCGACCCTTCGCCGTTTACCCCCGGCATAAGGTGACCCCGGTGGAGTCCCTGAGGGCGAGTTCGGTGATCTCTCCGATAGCTTCTCTTGCGGCTGCGTCCTCAACGGCATGTCTACAGTATCCCCGCGAGTCCCATTGAGCGTGGCAAGAATCGTAGCGTTCGTGTCTGGCTCTGCCGGTGAGTTGGGAACTCGAGCGTGCTGGTACAGTTCTTCCGACCGTATCCCGTGCAAGTCCGCGAGGTCTTGGCGCTCGTAGCTCCTCATCTGAAGCTGTTTCTCGTCGACTATGCAGTCGGAAGGGACAGCGACACAAGGCAGGAAGGAATGGTTAAAAATAACACTAGCCGTCACAGCGTCACCGCAGGCTTCTTGAGGCTTCTTCTCGTCGCTCCCAAGGTGTGAGCCGCCCTGAGCAGGGACACTCGGATGGAACGACCCCTCGGCGGGCCTACCATGGCAGCCTCCTTTTTCCTCTGTTCCATGAACTTCGACGTGTGTCCATGCTCAACATAACGAACATGTTTCCCTCGGGCGTTCGCGATTGCCCTGAAAAAATTCGATTGGGGACAGCGGAGCGATGGTCTTTCTACGCAACAGTCTCCCAAAGGGGTTCATTCTTCTCGAAGAGGACCATGGAGACAAGCTCGCTGTCCTCCTTCCAGCGTATCTTAGGTGTACTCTCGACCGATGCAGAGAGGTCCAAGGTGGCATCAGGCTTCTCCTCTTCTTCGTCTTCGAAGTCCTCAGACCCCGGAAGAGCCATAAGTCTAAAAACGTCTCTCCCGGGGATCGAACGCGGACCTTCGGACGGGCAACAGGACGCTCTACCACTCGACCAGACTTACGACAGAACACCCTGGTCTCTTGGCTTCGGCGTCGACTGTCCTCCCTCTCCCCCACCCGCCTCCTCTCCCATCAAGTCCATCAGACAGTCCAAGTCAGCATCATCTCCTCCTAAAACGTAATCCCAAATCATCGAAAACCATGGCCTCGAGGACTTCACCCTTCGGAGGGTCGTCGCGGACGGGCTCGGCCATCTGCTTCGGCGACTGGGCATCAGCCAACCTCGGCCCTCCAGATGACTCGGCCGACGGAGGACTGAGCGGAGCGAAGCGTGGCATGAATGCTTCTTTTATCCTAGCCTTACTCTGGTGAAACTCTTCGCGGCGAAGGCCTGAGGAGCGATCCATAACCGTCGCGCGCCACGAAATTAAACCAGACTCACGTTTGGGCGTTAGTCACACTCGGCACCCCCGCTGCACTGCCTGCCAAGGCCGCCTTCCTCGACTCAGTGACGATTGCCTTCCACTTTTCAAGTAGCGCTCGCCCAGCCGAAGCCACGGTCTCCGAGGCTATTGTGAATCGCTTCACTACGACCGTTACGACCTGTACACAAGCATTCAGTTTCATCAACAAAATACGAAAAAAAATTCTGAAAAATGGGACCCGTTCCACACTGAGCCAGTGGAATTGCAGAGAACTCCCTCCACTCGGAAATCGATCAAAATGGCGCAGCGAAAGTGGCTCAATCGATTAAAATTGACAGAGCCGGTCATCAACTCACTCGGCCAATGCCCGTGCTCCTGAGAGTGTCTTCGGTGATCTCCAGCTGGTCCAACGAGGACAGGCATGCGTCGACTAAGGGTGTGTCGGGGTCCCTCTCACCAGCAAGTTCTCGAAGCCAGTCTCGTAGAAGCTCAATACCCTTCCGGTTGACGAAGCTGAGCATACTTGCGTAATCCGAAGGTCCCTGGTTCGATCCCCCCACCTCGCAAGAACCTCTGCCTTTGCTGCCTCCGCGGGGTCGTTAAAAAGCGAGAGAAGTGCTCTTCGCTTCACCGAAGGACTTTTCTCTCTCACCAAGGCCTTCATAAATTTACGATTCACCTAACACCGCACCCCAAGCATCTCACTCGGAAAATTCGGAAGAAAGATGTCGCGCGCCACGAAATTATTTCGCGAAAAGGGCCAGAAAAAACTAATTTTCCACGGAAAGACACCGGCCCAACCCTAATACGCCAAGCATGTTCTCAGCCTCCTTCCAAACTAGCCATCAGTAAATCTGCCAAATTCGTATCCAAGGTCGATGCATGACCTTCACCCAAAAAAAGTGGAACCAATTCTCCACGCCCAACTCGAAGATATTTTATTTTCCGCTCAGCCCGCCTCCCCAGTGCCCAGGAACTCCACGCCCTTGCGCTGCGCCATTCGTCAAACAACACCCTTTGATACCATACCCGACCCAGGCAAGTGAATTCGAGAAATACTATGGTCGACCTAAGATACTACTAATTTTCAACCGGCATCAATGAGCCATAAAAGATTTCCTTTAATACGACCAGCCCGCCTCCTACCATCTCCTTGTTAGTAACCCTTCCCCTCAACAGCTTCGTCCTCTCCTTCGACTTCTCCACTTTTACAGCCACCTTCGCCGATCCTCGTTTGCCCTCAGACCGCCGCGTCTGCTGTCGTCGCCAAAAGCCCATCACGCATTCTTCGTCAAGGCCCTCAGTGCACGACAATCGATCAACCGTTTCACGACTGGGCCAAGTGCCGCCCTCCTTTTCCCATGCCTCCGTCAGCTTCCTGGCCGCCTCGGGAGGGATCACCGAATCCCCAGCCATGTGCTCATCATCACAAAGACGATCCAGCAGGCTTTCTCCATGGCTTGCATGCGAATTTCTCTTTTCTGCCGGTGCTTCGCTCCGCTCGGATTTTTTAATCCCACCGCTGCGAGCTGATCCATCACTTACCGGTGTGCCCGGAGAGCTCGAACCCGCACTGGAAAGATTCCTTCGCGGCCGTTTCAACCTACTGCCCGCCGAAGCAGACGTTGGTCGTCTTTTGCGTCGACACGCCTTGTTGAAAAGATTCTCTTCGAAAGAAGCGTCTCCAACTCTCAGGCTAACGCTGGTCTCCGGTCGAGTGGTGAGGGGATCCCGGCCCGTCGCCGCCTCCATGAGATGGCGTATCTTTCTAGATTCTTCCTGCTGCGCAGCCGCTGCTCTCGGCAATTCGTTTTCAATCAAACCCGACCATGTAGTGCTAGCGTCGTCACTCATGGTCAGAATAAAAACAAGCAAAAACCTACAGCGGAGCGAAGCTACTCGTCTCATTCCGGAAATTTCCCTTCTAATCTGAACTACAGAATCAACGCAACAGATCTTCAGATCCAATCCTTCGCTCCCTTCGAAATAAGATACGAAAGCCTTCACAAGAACCTCCCTTCATCAAAGGCCACGATGAAGGAATTTTATTCGACCAACCAAGACGCCCCCCTCCCCCGAAGCATTAATGACACTCAGTCATAACGGAAACTCAACGCTCGAAAAAGAGCAGGAAGAATCACTAAATCTTGAAGGATTTAAATCTTGTCGCGACCGGCGATGATAACTTGCTTTCAAAGAATGCCAAAGTCCTGCATTGAAGCGAACGTTCATCCACCGTCGGGCATCACTCACGATACCAAATTTTTCGTAATTTTCATCGCGATGGCCGAAATAAGAAAGCCAACCAAGGGTTCACATGCTCCCGAAGAATATCACTCGTCAAAAATTCCCTACTACTATCGGAAAAATTTCGGCAATCCAAAAACAGGCCAAAAATTCCAAGGACTACGCGAGAAGAAAAGATACGCCCTTGGGTGCACTCACCGGAAAGATTTTGATATGCGGATGGCTCCAAGTTGGTGTACCCGCCAGTAGGGTTAACGCCACTCCAGTCGACCCTAGCAGATGCCAGATGAACTGAAGATACGCAGAAGAACTGTCACGCGCCACAAAATTCAAGGCAGTACCCACAAGATGGAATCAAAATTCTAAAGTGCAACATTGCCCGGGAGTTTACAGTACTGGGTCTTCGTGACGAAGTGGCAGAGCTCGCGTGGCGGAGGCGTCAACTCTAGATAGTGAAATATTCACTGCACGCGAGAGTCCCCGGTTCGAATCCCAAGCCCGACATTTTTCTGTCAAAATATAAATTTCACGATCAATTAGAGAGAAGCGTTGCTGAACTGTTTTGCGGATTTCATGCTAAGACGAAGTCAAACCGTTTGAGTTCACACACGCTTTGGCTGAAGGGAAATATTCGTACGCACGAACGGTCGAAATGGTGTGATTTCCACATCCGCTGCCTCACCACCTGCAACGATTCACGGAGGGAGAGGGTTACCGAGGTTAATCGATGGAGCCGTACTCAACGCCGAGAACGACAGGTGGAGCAGGCAGCCGACGGCGAAGCGAAGCCAATTCGTGGAGGAAAAACTGGCCTTCAACAACTTGCTCGCTTGAACAAGCATGGACAATGCAGTTCAGTCATAGTGAGATACTGAGACTCTCACCCTGAGAGCGATCATAGTTTTGATGATAGTTTTGTAGGATAGCGATAAGTCCCGCTTCCTCTGAACAATCTCCGATCGTGACGAAGAAGTTGAAACGATCTCCTTCGAAGTGACGAGTAGCTCACACAGACCCCCGAGAACGGGGTGAAAATTTTCAATATTTTCGGTATTAGTAACGACTCGCTGACAGCCGTTTCCTCAGGAACGAGGCAAAAACTGATTGCAATCAATAAAACAATTTTCAGAATCTAAAAACAACTATATAAACGTTCTGTAGGTAAAATTCCTGCAAAAAATATGAAAATTACAGTTTTCCACGTAAAATTCATATTTTTCCTCAAAAAAAATCGGAAAATCCCGGAACTTCAACCTAAATTTGACCTTCAACCTAAATTTGACCTTCAACCTATTAATTTCCAAGCAACATCAACATCCGACTTCGCCGTACTCAGACGATGATGATCTTCACCGTCAGCAGTACGGTGCCGCGTTCGACCCCCGATCAGGTTTAACGAAAACCCAGCCGGGAGTGCTCGACGAATAGCTCTTACTGGGCCGATGCTGAGCCTTCTTAGGATCTAATTTT
>JABANP010000557.1:0-32782 GCA_013115135.1 Perkinsus olseni
CCGCTGCTAAAATGGTGCACGTTTCACAATTGCCGTTTATACGCCGTGCAGGCTTCAAAATGAGGTATATTTTTGCACAAAAATTGCCACGAATATCCCCCAACAGCTATGAGATCTACGTGCTACTCTCTGAAAAAGTTGAATCGTGTTGGATGAGCCTCTGCCTGCGGAATTCGTATTTGGGGGCGCGCGCTAACATAAACAAGAAAGCGCACGCCATGGCAGCCGGGCTGGGCGTGGGTGTTCGGTGTTCGGGACAGGGACAGGGACGCTATTAATGGCCTTGTGTGCAGCTCTCATTGGGCCATACTGCCAACTTATGCATCACTCCCTGTCATGTACGATTATTACGAAACGTGACCCAAGTACTTCGGGCCAAACAGTTACTGGTCGACTTGCAACATACTGTGTCGCAGATTTTCGCTTATCGGTTCGCTCGGGAAGATGGGCATGCCATGTTTGCCAGTACGAATGGAGCCCAGCGATTGAGTTTCCTTAACCTTGCAAGCCAGCGACAATGCTCAACCACGAAGTCGCAATGTCGATATTGCGGCCCGGCAGCGTTCTCCATCGGAGAGCTGGCCGGGCCGCACACATCTCCTCTCGCATCTGCATCGCGCGTTCATCGCCCTCTGTTCTTTCACCTATGCCTGACCTCTCACATATATCTCTCACATCCAGAACCTAGTAACATGTTCTATTATGCTGTGGTTTGCTCACGGTATATGACCTAAGCGTAGCGTCGGTTGAAACGATCTCCATCACATCTCAGTACCTCCTGATCTTACGTTGCACGTCTAGCGGCTCAGCTGCGAGTGTTGCTAGGTCGATAAGTTATGTACGGAAGCTCGCCGGATTTATGCTATGCACCTGGCTATATTCGGGGTTACAAACCCGTATGAGCTTCGAACATTCATCGAATCTCTGGTTGCGAAGCTGCCCGGTAACCGCCCGTCCTTGGTTATGAGTGAGGTCCATACCATCGCCCGGATACAGGGATTCAGTGCTGACTGGGCTCTGTCCCTACCTTTTGATGGAGACGACTCCAGTATCCTGGGTGTTATCGGAAAAATCGAGCGGCAGGAGGCAGCGGTGAAACTAATGAAGCATACAACGACTGATAGAGTTCTCGTGGTGGAAGATACATCCTCTGAAGCGGTGAATCTAGCAACACTCGCAGCTGAGCCGCTAGACGTGCAACGTAAGATCAGGAGGTACTGAGATGTGATGGAGATCGTTTCAACCGACGCTACGCTTAGGTCATATACCGTGAGCAAACCACAGCATAATAGAACATGTTACTAGGTTCTGGATGTGAGAGATATATGTGAGAGGTCAGGCATAGGTGAAAGAACAGAGGGCGATGAACGCGCGATGCAGATGCGAGAGGAGATGTGTGCGGCCCGGCCAGCTCTCCGATGGAGAACGCTGCCGGGCCGCAATATCGACATTGCGACTTCGTGGTTGAGCATTGTCGCTGGCTTGCAAGGTTAAGGAAACTCAATCGCTGGGCTCCATTCGTACTGGCAAACATGGCATGCCCATCTTCCCGAGCGAACCGATAAGCGAAAATCTGCGACACAGTATGTTGCAAGTCGACCAGTAACTGTTTGGCCGAAGTACTTGGGTCACGTTTCGTAATAATCGTACATGACAGGGAGTGATGCATAAGTTGGCATTATGGCCCAATCAGAGCTGCACACAAGGCCATTAATAGCGTCCCTGTCCCGAACCCGAACACCGAACACCCACGCCCAGCCCGGCTGCCATGGCGTGCGCTTTCTTGTTTATGTTAGCGCGCGCCCCCAAATACGAATTCCGCAGGCAGAGGCTCATCCAACACGATTCAACTTTTCAGAGAGTAGCATGTAGATCTCATAGCTGTTGGGGATATTCGTGGCAATTTTTGTGCAAAATATACCTCATTTGAAGCCTGCACGGCGTATAAACGGCAATTGTGAAACGTGCACCATTTTGGCAGCGGAGCGTAGTTCTGTCTCTTTTGTGCGCCACGTCACCCGAATTTCCCATGAGAAATGGTTGGTTCGTGGGGTGGATGTTTTCGTTTGACATGAGCCTTTGCAGGATAACTTGTGTGCATGATAGAAGTGTTCATGCAAAGTTTGAGGAAAAAGTATCGGCGAATTTCGAAAATCGCTCTGAGTCGATGCAGATGTAATATGGTTGTTTCCGGTGGCAGAGACCACCCGCGCTCGCCCTAGGCCCTCGCGGGGCCCTTCCCGCTCGGGCTAACATTTGTGAGGTACCCCGCATGGAACTCGCCCTCCGTTCACCGAGCTGTACTTGAGGTCTTGGATGGACTGGCGAAGGGAGATTATCAGGTTCTCGCGCTTGGCGAACGTAGCAAGTAGGACCGCTTTAATAGCCGACCAATCATACCTTTGTTGGTTCGCGGTAGCCACGGCGAGTGTATGGACTTCAGCAACCGGCTTGAGAGAAGTGAGAAGCTTATTGACCACATTGTATCTCATCGCCGGACCCGGTATGAAAACATCGCCATTGTAGGACCCCGCTCCAGCTTCGGCCAAGATGAACTCGCATGTCGAGAGATGACTCTGGAGGTCGAATTTATCGGACAAAGTGGGCAATTCGACCTTACCGATGCTTTGTACCGTGATGGCCGGAGCGGAACGAACTGCGCTCGAAGCCAACGTCGGGGCCACATTGGTCTCTTGCACACTTGCAGCCGGCGCCGCCGCTCGAGGCGAAATTCCAAGACCGTGGGATTGAGCGGTCCCCAAACCCGGCGGGGCCACTCCCTGGATACCAGGCGGAGCCACTCCCTGGAAAGGATATCGGGTACCCGGGACGATGCTCGGAGCCTGGGTAGTGATAGAGAACACATTCTGCTGCATCGGCGCAACCGGAGCTCCGGTAGCGGCCGAGGGAACTCCGATGGAAGTCGCAGAAGCAGCTCCCTGTTGACGGCTTTGTTGACCCTCCTGTTGACTCAAAGGCGAGAGAAATAGGTCTTGTTGCTCAAGATCGGCTTGCTCCCCTTCTTGGACTTGTCTCGCACGGGTACTAAGCTCCTCGTGCCTCACAGGCGCAGGCTCTGCAGAGACCAACCTTGAAGAGCGAGCGATCGCCGTACCAAAGACCGCAAGGTGCTCGTGATTCTCCTCAACATCTTCGAGGACCTTCACTGCCAAGTTGGCGTCCTCCCAAGTCTCGGTTAAAGATAATAGCTTGCTGAGCTCCTCAGGGGTGGCGTCCTCCTCCTTGGCTTCGATCTGGCCTCTAATTTCTTTGACCGCATTGTAGGCCACCGTTCTTTTCCGTCGGAAAGTAGACAGTTGTTGCTTTAGCTGGTCGAGGTTCTCGCTAGCGGCCGCTTGCTGGACTGTGTCGTAAACTGATGAATCATGGAAGTCCGTCGCAGGGGGTATAAAGGGACTTGTTAAAGATCCCTCAGGTGTCGCCATGATGTAGATTGACGGACTGTGAACTCTGGGGTAGACAAGTATGCGGAGTAAATCAACTGCAATACGGGAATGGGTAAAAACTAGCTATACGCTAGGGACATCGGTCAGACCGATCGATGGCGCAGTACATCTAAGACTCCGGCTTAAGGAAGCGCGTGCTAGCTGGGCGAGACGAGACGGGCGTGCAGTGACGCGTCATCTTAGCTCGCCGCCTACATACGCGCACGCCTTCGGAAAAACGTACGTCCTGTCGGACGCTATGCGTGCAGCAGTAATCTTAAGGGTTCACATCAAAGTTAAACTGAATCATGCCACAAGTATTTTTCGGGCGCGCGCGGCTACGGTCGATTCAGCGCTCGCCTCGGCCGTGATGGTTGATGCCAAGCGGACGTGTACTTCCCTTCAGACGGGCTCGAGACGAATGTCTATCAGTTATGAACCCTTATAGCACTCCATCTTATGATACCAATCGTTGGGGCTCCTCTCGTCCAAGCAACCCAAGACCGGCCCCTATGGTCAACGCTACTGTATTGAGCGTCGGAGGCAGACCTGTCCAGGTAGTGGTGAAGGTGTGGTATTCGCTCTAATCCATGTACGCTCAAGCTCAAGTATTCTCTTAACTGATGTATACTAGACGTCCGGCAGTCGGAGCGTGCGGGACCTTCACGGACCAAGAGTTGAGCTCGCTCTGCTCAGGGCTCCCGACCGTCCAATGGCGTCGTGTATGACATCAATGGCAACGTAGTCTCGACAGGCAGCGGTCCCTCGCCTTATCCCACTGTTCTCGGGACGATCATCCAGCCCTCAGCCCCTCCAGCGCCCCTGCAAGTACTGTGACTCAGACTCCCCTCGGTCGGAATGCCATGCAGTCCCCTCAGGTGCCTTCTTCCAACCCTCAGTCGGGCATTCCATCCGCCCCCTCTAACATGTCTCTATTGTACACTAGTTCAAAGGCAGAAGAACATGCCGAGTGCGCGGTCTGTTATGACACGTTACCCGGTAACTCCACCGGGACCTCTCCTCTTAGATCGCTTTCTTATCAGGCAAAGCGAATGCTCCCGTGTGTGTTCTCACCGGACCCGATGGACGCCGAGTCTGTCCTCACTATTTTCACGTCGATTGCGTTAATTATATGCTTTCCTCGGGGCAGAATCTATGCCCCTTATGCAGGTAGTAGGGGTGGCGGGGAGAGTAGAGTACTGGCCGGGTGACCGACCTCCCTCAGGACCCCCTACCGTGGGTATCTTCCCATCCCCGACATCGACAAGGATCCAAAGGCTTGGTTCCGGGTAGGGCTCGGCACGCTTCATTGCTCCCTTTTTTGCATGGTTGGGCTCAGGCAGTTGACCTAAACGGTGACGGCAAGCTGGACAAGCAGGAGGTCATGTTCGTTCTTAAGTCAACTTTGCCAATCAACTATCAGCGGCTCGGTAGTACGGGGGTTATAGGGCACCCACGGGAGAGTTGTTCACTTTGCAGAAAAAGATTTCGATAAGTTGTTCCGGAGATGGGACGCCAGTGGTGATGGTTATATTCAGTACCGAGAGCTCATGGGCCCAGGAGGGCTGGTCAACTTCGTCAGGTGAGGAGCTGTGACTCGCAGTGGGGAGGTGGCAGAGGTCTCCATTCTCAGGAGCAACTTCAGAAGGAACACCAAGGATCTCGCTTGTGTCATGGGGGCCATGCCCAGTCTGAGGAACGACAAGGCCGGGTGGTTCAAGTAAGCGTGCGGGGCTGTCAATTGGGCAGTGTTGGTGAAGAGGTTGTCGAAGGTACTGGGATGAGGATGGCAATGGCGTGCTGGATAAGGAGGAGGTCACTAGGGCCCTTATTAAGACCTTCGGGTGGCAGAGGGATTCTCTCGAACAGAACTCGGTAATCCATCAGGCTGAAAGAGACGGAGGTTTCAAACGCTTCTTCCCGATCTTTAGACGGCCCGAATGGTGATCGATGCACTTTGGTCGGATTTCGACACCGATGGCGATGGTACGATCGACAGCAGGGAATTCTGCAGGTAACGAGGGCGGCTCAACATCAGCCTCGAACCTCCGAGAACGGAGTATTTGGATTCGAATTTGGGGGATTTGTAGTACGACTCAGGATTTGATGAGACCTTGTATAAGGCTCGTTTTGGAGTGTGCCCTTCCGTGTCAGGATAGTCTTCCCCTCAGGTCCGGCTCGGGGCTGGCTGATACCTTCCTTGCAAACACGCCAGCTGCATGACTGTCACTGATGCCTTGGAGAATTTTGTAGTAGCGAGTAAAGTTCAATCTCTCCCCAATATACCTTTTTTGACCTTACGTAAGCCACAGTCGGGCAGACCCCGCTGTGGCGAGGCCATTGATGGCCCAAGTTGAATAACAACACTTGAGGCTTAGCTCCCTCGTCTAGAGTGTCGAGCAGGGCAGTTGCTCAATCGGGGACCGTCATCTCCTTCGGTTCTGTGGATGATTATGAGTCTGACGGGAAGTATCATCCGCATACTAGAGCCTTGTGACTAATACGACTCAAGTTGTGACCCACAGGTTTTGATTGTGGATTCTCGTCGAGTTTCTTGTCCTATCTGAATCGCCATGGCCCCTCCACCGACTAAAGAGAGCATCAAGCACAAGCATCGACGGATGGAGCTCACTTTGGAGGGCCCCTCCAACCCTCAGACGCCTGATGATTCCGGTGTCTATGCTAGCATGGGCATTGATAACAGTTACGATAGGGAGGAGTTCCAGAGGAAGCTCAAGATGAAGGTAGTCCTGGCAGACTGAGTGTAGCAGCAGATCCGTGACGCAGGTCCAACGGGCGAGCGATGAGGTGGTAGAAGTGGACGTGGTGGGAATCGATCCCCCGATCGCCAACGCCCTGCGGAGGATAATGATCGCTGAGATCCCCACCATTGCTATCGAGAAGTGCTATATCTACCAGAATACCGGAGTCATTCATGACGAGGTGGGGTCTTGCCCATTTAGTAGTAGTGCAGGCAGCCTTGGCAGGTCCTGGCGCACCGTCTCGGTCTGGTTCCGATCTACTGTGATATTGATTCCTTAAAGATGCGGGATGAGGATGCCCCACCGGAGCAGAGGGACGATGTCACTGATCGTAAGGCACCATGGCCGTCCTAGGAGTACTTGTGGCGTCTTGGCCGTGTAGTCCCCAAATGCTAGCCCGGTGGTCGGAATGGGAAATCGGTGTGTTGAAAGGTTTCGAGCTCACTGTCCCCCTCAGCCGACACCTGGATTTGCTTCTCCTTGGAGAAGGTCTGCCCCCAGAATCACCCACCTAGGGAGTCTATGCCGGTGTATAGCGGAGACCTCAAGTGGGTGCCGCTCAATGCTGAGCAGGAGGAACGATATAAGGACGATGTAGGATTCTCGGGGTATCCTAGAAGATACTGTTTCCTAGAATCTTCGCTGTGCGCGCGATTGTGATTTTCTCAGCCGCCTCGTCCCGTTTATGATGATGTTCTCATCACGAAACTCCGCTGCGGTCAGGAGCTCGAGATCAAATGCTTCTGCTGCAAGGTAATAGTAGTGCTGGGCGAGGGTCGAAGCGGTGACGGTGTGTCCTTGTCAGGGTATCGGCAAGACTCATGCTAAGTGGAGCCCCGTCTGCACCGCTACCTACAGGCTCATGCCTGACATAGTTCTCAAGGAGGTAAGGAGGGCTGCCTCATGCAGTGCGGTGGGCCTGAGATTAGCGCGGGGAGTTAGCGCTAGGAAACTTTCTTTCTATTGTTGCGAATGGAGTGGTATGAGTGGTTGCTACGAGCGATTCCGATTCTCGATCCGGGGAGATCAAGAACGAGGGTGCGTTCGAGAAGATAGGCTTGCCGATCTGAATTGCCACCTCAGCGTCCGATACTGTGGAATATCTATGGGCTCCGTGCGTCACGCAAGTTGCGTGGGAGTCGCTCAAGGGGGCGATAAAGGATAAGAAGCCTAAAGTGCCCTCCTTGTGTTCAGTCTATCGAGGGTGCTGAGGCGGAGAAGCTGAAGAAGGTTTGCCCGATGGGTGTGTTTGACGTAGAGGACGGCGCAGCTCTGGTGAAGAACCCTCGAGCATGCACGACGTGCCGACAGTGCATCGAGCCTGGCAATGGATTTGGTATTACCCCTCCTCGAGGTCATCTCCGCCATACTCAGATCCCTGTTGCTTCTCAGCTGACAAGGTGTCCCTCGGCAAACTGAAGGACCACTTCATCTTCACCGTCGAGTCGGTCGGGCAAATTCCAGCCCCTCAGATCTTCGCTCAGGTGCGCTGCACCCTCACTGCTCAATTTGCTGATCTCGTGCTACATGTCAGGCGGCCGTTGTGATGCAGAACAAGTGCCGTCTTGTTAAGAAGAGCCTCGAGGACCAAATGGGCAAGAAGACCACCCGTCAGGTAAGTAGGAGGGGGTGGTCAGCCTTATAATGGGTATGGACTTCAGGCTAAATCATCAGAGGACGAGGCAGAGCCGATGGAGGTCGATGGCTGAGATGAGTAGCAGCGGCGAGGACTGCAGACGTAAACAACTTTACCATCACGATTACTGGTACCTTACATTAGACGACCAATCGTTTCGACGTCCTGAGAGGGTTCATGTTGCGTTTATAATAATGCGAGGGCTGTGGACCTCTCGCAGCTCACTGGCATGTCCCATGGCCACTAAGGACACGTACAAGCTTGCCATCACAGCGTTGGCCTGTGCGGTGACGTCTGCGTTTACGTAAGGTGTGGTACTACTAGTACCGTACTACTAGATAAACTGAGCACAGATACAAAACTTATCAGGATGTATACGGCAATGGCGGTAAGAAGGAGGCTGATAAGTTCATCGAGGTCCTCGATCCAGCGCTAGAACTGGTACGATGGTGGGGGTCGGTGCATGGTGGGTGCTAACACGGTTCTTTTCGGGGTGGTAGTCGAATTTTTGGCCACGTCGGTGAGCATAAACGTGCCCGTAATCAGGGTGCGTCTCACTGAGTTTTCTTGAGTGAGATGTTCCCTCAGCTCAAACCAAAGGTCTATACGCCCGAGGAATTCCGACCCTCCCAGGAGTTCACCGGACCGGTCGAAGGTTTTGTTTTCAAACGAGATAAGCTTGGTGTGGGATACTATAAAGATAAGGAGTTCGATGCTGTACTGCAGCCTGAGATCGAGGAGCAGAGGCGGCGACTGGCCGAGATGCCGCAGTAATCATGTTTCTGATATGGCCCTTTTGCTGTAGTGGAGTTAGCGCTGGATGACCGCCGTGGGGCGCAGTAGCCATAGTGGCAGTGAAGCCGCAAGATACATTAGGACACCTCTGTAGTGGATAGAGCACAAGTCTCACTCAGTTGAACATGTCTGCCGACCCTACGAATGCTGCCTCTACGACCGAGGCTTCTACTGGGAGCAGCAGTGCCGCTGCCAGGCAGCTCCCTCCACCGAGTCGACCGAAGAAGTCCGAGAATCCTTCCGTCTTGGAGTCCCTCGGGATAGTTGTAGCGAAGGGCTCGAAGAAGCGCGTGAAGCTGGCGGCCAGCGAGTCACGCCGAGTGAGAGTAACCCAGGTATCCTTCGCTGTGCGTCCTCGTAGTGGCGTGCCAGGCTCGCACCAAGGAGAGGACTGCTGAGGAGGAGAGTCGGATAGCAGTGCTTCGAGAAGAACGAGTACGGCAGAGAGCTGAGAAGGTAGAAAGGAACTGACGCGCCTCCTCCCATAGTCCAGCGAGAAGCTCCGAATTCCTTCCCCAGTATGTCAATAAGGGATATCGTTGACGATTTACTGAGAGAAATACTAGTTTTGAAATTGCTGCATGGTACATCGTGAACAATTTCATCCGAATTTTTCCGTTACCACGAGGCGTCGGTTGTGGAGCAGCAGTCCTGCTGACACCCGGCTACAAAAAGTTTCTGTAGCATAGCTTCCTTCGCTTTAGGAGCACCCCATGAATTCATTATTCGCCGCGTGTCGCAGTAACGACTCGCTCACTATCGCCGACCTGATCGGCCACAAGGTAAGCCGTTCTCCTGCCCAATCGTTCTTTGGCCATCATCGGCACGGCATCGACTGCGTACAGCATCCGGGTTGGTCTTCTCGACCTTAAATTGCTGTCAGGAAGTCGGTGCCAATGTAAAGTACCCTCACCCTATCGACGGCCTGGGCGTTGGTGCTGCCGCCATACACGTAGCCGCACAGTATGGCGCTACAGGGGCAGTCACTACTCTATTAGATGCAGGAGCGGATAAAGAACAGGTAGCGAGCCTGCGAGCTTGAGCTCTCGCTGGTTACTGAGCCAACTTAGGTTACTGAGCAAGGGCAGACGGCTCTTCATGTCGCAGCTAAACGGGGGCTCCCGGCTACTTGCCAGCTTTTGATCGCGAAAGGCGCCAACCTAGGGGCCAAGGACAGGTTCGGGTGAGCGGAGGGATCCTTGCTCTCGTCCAGTAGTCTTTATGAACGCCCCTGAGCTTTCGAGAATCTCCATAAGCGTGTCTATTGTAGGTGTACTCCCTTGGACTTGGCAAAGCGAGAGGAGCATCGCTCCAATTTTCATGCGGAAGTGGTGAAGTTACTGAAGAGGACAGTCAGTCAACGCCGGGAGGTGTCGGCGGCGCCTGCCACAGGTGAGTGATGTTCCACGAGTGCTGTGTGAATTTACGGTGGTGCTCGCAGGCCGGAAGAGAGCTCGAAGACGTCAAAAAGTTTATCAGTGGTTGCGGGAGGGTTGTGTTGCAGTCAAGTGGTTGCAGAGGGGGCTTCGATTGGGAGTCAACCGATTACGAAGAGCTTCCCGTGGCTCGGCCAGTTAGCTCAAGCATATCAGGATTATAGCGAAACATGTGGTTCTTTTAGTAGTGGTATAGGAAAAATCCTTCCTCATGCATCGACTGTCAATACATCTTCGGTCGGTTGTGAAACCGAAGCGGCCATCGAACGTGGGAAAAGAGGCCTCGGGTCGCGGTCCTGCGGTAGGTCGAAAGGCCTCTTCTTTTGCGGAGCAAAAGCGGCATAACTCTGCTGCTTTCTCACCGCTTGCTCGACGTTCCCTTCAGTTATCGAGCATTACTAATGTAGAAGTTGCCAGGCAGATGAGAGCCGCGAGAGACAGAGCGGAATCGAAGGCGCTGCCGAGGGAGGCAAAGCAGGAGGGTATGTCCCTGCGATATGTTAAGGACTATGTCTCAACCTCAGCCCTGGCCGACCTGCGTGCATTGTACGAGGAGAGCCTCACAGCGACCCGTCGGCCGCACTACAGTAGTTACGAGTTCTCTGAACTGGCTCTGACAGCGGCCAGGGCGCCGAGCGTTGGCGGTGCTGCTGAGGAAGTCCTTCGGATGGTCTTAGAGGAAGTGGTAGATCGACGAGAGCCAGTGAACTGCCGTGGCAAACGTGAGCCAGATGGCGACTTTTCGGAGAGGAAATTTTGAGTATGTCTTAGTTGGGCGGAGTACATACGACCTGATCACTCGAGCCGCCAACGACCACTCCTCCGCCCGTGCTGGCGGGGACTTCTCCGAGAATGTCCCGCTCAATCAAGGGTGGACTATGGTCAGTTTGAAGAATCTCACAGCGGGCTTTTGCAGCCCCAGAGGATTGCGAATCATGGCAGAGAAATCTTTCGGAGGAAAGCTCATCGCTGAGTATGTCGGGGACCGAGTGGTAATAGAACCATCAGGAGGCCGTCTGATATCCTGTACAGGTGCTAGCTTCCGAGGCCGCTGTTGAGCTCAGTAGCGGCCTGTCGGGCCGAGGAGCGGTACAGATGTTGACGGGTTTGTGCAACTACACGGTACATTATCCCAAGTTGGACGCTGAAGGGTCAGTATTGGCCACTGCGATTACATTGGAAAGGTGGCTGTAGGTACGAAGCCGTGAGCGTGGGAGTGTGGACTCGGCTGCTCGGCGTGGCGTCGCGACACTCAGTGACCGATCTTGCCCTCAGCGACTTCTCTATTCTATATCGAAAGGTGCGTTTGGCCTCTTGAAGAGGCGGAGTATCAAGTCGCTGTCAGATAGCCGAGGTTTTACCACATCTTGACCAAGGCAGTCGACACGACGTCGCCCGAGCTTCTGAGTGGCTGCTGATGTATGCAGAGGCCGTACCTGAGTGATAGACATGTTTCTTAACGTTTGCACTTCCCTACTCGAGTTTCGCAGTAACTTGTGATAGCTATTTCACTGATATTGTCGATTAGCAATAATATACCAGAGGCCATTGAGCTCAAGGCTGCCATTATCAGCCCTTCCCTCACTCTAAAATGACCAAAATCTCCAATCACTTGATTTTCCATGGCGGCACCTCATAAGATCTGACAACGAATATTGCACATTGACATGTTGTTGGGAGGTCAAAGCTTCTTTCATTTCGTAGATAAATGCTGATTACCCGAAAGAACGACCGAGTGAACTGAGTTGGCTTACCAATACGGACCGATGACGATCATTCGATCGATCGTCCATAGAATTCATCGAGCTGTTATGCAGTAGGTTTGAGATCTACAGGCACTTTCCTATCATCATCTCCACTACGTAACACAAGACACCAGTTTTAAACTGACACGCTTATTCATCCTCATACCTATTCGTCTATTCAAGAAAAGGATATTCAACCAATACGGTTGGTTTTGTGAGAAACTACAAGACTAACAATAGTAGGGTTCACCCTCACAATCATCATCAGTAGGAGCGAAGCAAAGAGTGTCATCGTCCTTCTTGATAATGCCGAAGCAGACCTGGGGATCCTGCCAGGTCTTGCAGTAGGAGCCCCACTTAGAGTCACGGCACTGCTCCATCTCATTGCAGACATCCTGGCAAGTAGGCTCTGGCTCAGGGCAAGCAACCGGCTCCAAAGTGTAGTCATCACAGGTGTCCTGCTCGGTGGGCTGGAAGCAGTAGCCATCATCCTTGTGGTAGAGACCGAAACAGACACCGTTACCCTTGCAGTAGGAGCCGTACTTGGAGTCAGCGCAGGCAGGATGGCCATCACAGATGTCCTGACAATACTCGGCGACGGCCATGGACAGGGCAGCGATAGTGAAGGCGATCTTCATAGTGTAGAAATTAAAAATAGTCAACTGACAAGAAGGACTCTGATCCAGATTCCGAAGATGCACAAATGCGACTCATTCTTAATCTACTTCAAGCATACGCTGAGCCACTCCGGTTGAACTACCATCCCGAAGGACCCCGCCCTGTCCCAAAGTGCCGCAATAAATGCGTGCTAGCAGGGCTTCTATGCTCGACGAGGCGACCGCGAGTACTGGGATGGGAAGACCTGCTAATCTTAGCTAGCGATACTCACACCCACATTGCATAATACTATCCTTAGACTCGCCAAAAGCTATTAATAAGAAGCGCAACCGTGAACAACATGCCGCGATCGTCGCTCGCCCGAACATGAAACGCTGTGAAACGCCGTGCCGAGGCCGAATCTATTCGCACTCTGTATGATGCTCTCTTCTCTCCACCATGAATGGCCATACTCCGCATTCGAGTGCAGTCCAGTAGACCTTGAGATTAGAAACCAGTGATATCAGTAATATTGTGAGAAACTACAGTCATCAAACAGTTGACATGGCTTAATATCGATCTGGCTAGTACGGCCGAGAGGCCCTAACATCCTTCCGCGAGGCACTAGTAATTTGAGAGCCGTCTAGCCATAACGTGCTGTGCCGCAGTAGACTCCACCGAGAATATTAAGTTTTCCTTGATGAAGGTGCAATTGTAATTCCCTCCCACATTTATTGACAACAGGCTGGAAGGGAGCTATGTATGGTTGAAACATTTCTTCGAAAACATGGATAACTCGTCAAAAAAATCAGCTATGGATAACTTCAGAAAAGTCCTTCCACCTTTCCAGTGGCCGGATCGATGTCGACCTGAAAAGTGTCGATTCGAAACCATAGGTGGCAAAGAGCATACGTCGTAGAAGCAGGGGCGAGTCGGGAGGCCGGGCATCGTCATGATTGGCCCGAGGAGGGGATAGATGAAGCCAGCGCCTGTAAAGGGGAGGTGTGGACGACATCTCTGTCCTAGTCTGTCCTAAGCTCACCAGCAGCAGCGCGGCAATTCTTGACCTTAATGGTGAACCCAGCGGGCCTTCCGCGAAGGCTAGCATCGGCCGACAAGGAGTACCTACAGCGCCTCACGGGTTGAGGACAAATCGGCACTACAGAAGGGCTCACTGGGTTTTGGCCATGCAGATAGGCAATCCACCGAGCCCAGCTCTCTCAAAACGCTCTATCGCCAACTCCGCCGCCTGAGCGAACGATACGTTCAAAGTCTCACGAACGACTCGATCCTCACCTCTTCGTATTCCACAGCCGCCGCTCCGTAAATCTTCATACAGATCGCGGCGATCTTATCTTTGATTGGTATGTCCAGAGGGTACCTGAAACATAGATCATTCGGTTAAACAGAGGGCGTGCGAAGGCCCTACGTAAACTTGAACTCTGATGTGCGTGCCTCGCACACTTCGATTAGCTTCTTCGAAATTTCAACAGCTCCCTCGCCACCGCGAGCCCAATGGTCCGACACGACGGCCGCTGCGGCTCCACTCTTGAGAGCATCGTCAACTGAGAAGTTAATCAAGGCGAGCACTCCGAAGATAATGCTCCCACCTATCAACTTCAACTCAGCGTCGGAGTCGGTGTTCACCTTGTTCACGCACACTACGACGGGCACCTGAACCCAAAAGCATGGATGGTCGAGGCTAGGGAGCCCATCACCCCGAACTGATTCCCGATGTCAATGTGGGCCTGGAGGTTGCAGAGGCCATTCTGGATCAGATCGAGTCTCTCAGTGGTGTATCTGAGGGCCGCCTCCTTCGGCAAGCCCGGATACACTGTGCTCTTTGAGCTCGGCAACTTACGCGTCGTTCATCTTCTTTCCAGCTTCCACCGGCGGGCCGCCTCCATGGCTCTTTAAGGCGCGGGCGGTCGTGACGAGGACCTGCCCCACCGTTTACAGCTGTTAGCCCGGTGCTCCGTGGACACCTACGATGGCATCGGGGCGGAGACCGCTGTAGCGACACTTGATGTCCATGAACTTCTCCATTCCAATATCAGAACCGAAGCCGGCCTCGGTCAAAACCTAAGTGGGAGGTTGACTGAGACTGGGCCCTGCGAGGCTCACATAACCGTCCTGGCCAACCAGTTTCAAGGCAACCTGATCGGCCACGATGGAGGAGTTACCGTGGGCAATGTTGGCGAACGGACCGGCATGGACCTGAGAAGAGGAAGATGAGTGGAAAGAGAACGAAGCCGTTCGGTTTTACAAAAACAGGTGTGCCTTCCAGGGTCTGCATGAGCGTGGGATTGATGGTATCCTTCAAGAGGACGGTCATCGCGCCCGCAACACCGAGATCATCGGCCGTCACCGGATCGCCCGACTTGCTGTAGGCGACCACCTGAGGACGATCTCCGTCGGGGAGGGGCAAGCCCAGCCTTCCCTACCATCTTCCTCAGTCTGTCTCTCATATCCTCAAGGCTCGTCGCCAACGCAAGGATGGCCATACACTCGCTACCTAGGATGCCGTATTGGGTTAAAATGCCCACCAACAAGATACGAGGCCCTTACTGACGGCAATATCCACTTGGGTCTCTCTAGTGAAACCCTTCTCGTTGGGGCCCTGACCGATCGTCACCTTGCGGAGCATACGGTCGTTGACGTCAACAACCCTATTAACCTGCGTGGAGGATCAGAGTTGTCACAAATATCTCCAAGGATTCAACTTACCATGATAGTCTCAGGGTCGATGTCGAGACGCACCAGTCGGCCAACGCCTTCCTCATCCAACTGGCTCACGTCGGTAGACAGCCCCAGACGTTGCAGCCGGCGAATGATGGAGGCCGAGACTTTGCGGCGACCGTCCTTCATAATGGGGCAGATGCCTGTGTACGGCAGTACTGTACAGCTGAGAGACGCGAGCCTTACGGTCGAAAAGCGCCTTGTTCGACTGGGTGTTCTCGTGGAAGATCCTTGTGTCAAGTTGGGCCACCAGCAGGTTATTAGCGATCGAGATGGCATGTATGTCCCCTGTAAAAAAGACGTGGTAGTTGTAACTCAGCGGGCGGGCCAACACACCGGTCAGGTGAAGGTTGAAGTCCTCCATCGGAATGACTTGCGAGTACCCGCCGCCAGCCGCGCCCCCCTTGATACCGAAGGTAGGGCCCATGGAAGGTTGACGGATGCAAGTGAACACCTAGGCATCGGCAATGTTGTCTCGTAAGTGAACAACAGTAGCCTGAGTTGAGTCTCTTGCCTTCTTCCCTAGATGTGCCCCCAGGCTCTGGCTGATCCCAACCGTACAGGTACTCTTCCCTTCACCTAGCGGGGTCGGAGTAACCCCAGTGACCACGACGTATCTGTGGGAGGGGGAGGAGAGTCAGAAGAACTACTGATCTAACTGAAGGTTACCGGACGGACACTTCAACTTACTTCCCATCGGGCCTGCCGGATAGTTTCTCCCGAACAGACAGGTTGACCTTGGCCGCGAACTTGCCGTAGCAGTCGTAGTCGTCATCGTCGAGGCCAAGCGACTCGCATACGTTGCGGATGTGCAGCGGGGCCACCTGAACACAGCAGCGAGGGAGTACGCGGATCGTACCAGCTTCCCGATGGCCGGGCTAATGGACTTACGCTCTGAGCTATCTCGATGTCAGAGGGTACTGGGGACTGGAGGGCTCCCTGGGAAAGGGGCCTCGGAAGGACAGAAGACGGGGCCATGAACCGACGTGCGCGTGCTGAAAAAAACTACAAACATAGATTAGCAAAGGCGAGGCATTCCATTGACTCGAGAATGAACCCGAATCAAGCGTCCCCACCCACAGCAAGCGCTTGTCGGTTCTCTGAACTCGAACGCTTCACGTGCAAGTCCGAGTAACTGGTGAGCACACAACGCATTCTATAACGCTCGACAGGGCCGCACGCCCTATTGAGGCACTCAAATCTTCCTCACAAAACTCCGGGACTAATTCATGGAAGACTCAACACGATGAACGTGGCGAACGAAAAACAATTATACACTCAACTGGGGTGCCGTTGAAGGCCTGATAATCGCGACTTCAGCCGCTGGTTTTCTCGGGCCAGTATGCTCATCTGCTCTCGGTAGAAGTCGAGCTTGCCATCATCAGAGTTGGACGACCGGTCAACGGCTCGTGCTAATACCGACTCGTGACCATTGGCTTCACGACGCCGAACTTTCATCGCCTGAAAAAGCATCACTGAGCGTCACGTCTCCGTGATGCGCACGCGTGCAGAGCGTTCACCGACCGTTACTTCAATTTCAACCTTCAATCGCGAATTCTCTGTTTTAGTCCGCTCGGCCTGCGCACGGGCTGTCTCGAGCTGATCCGAGAGGAGCCGGCGTTGGTTGTTAAGGACCATCTGGCTCTCCGTCAATGAGCTGACCTGATCACATGGGTTCAATCTCCTCGCAAAATAGCGTATAAAAGGGAAACGAGTTCTCACCTTTTTCTCCAACGCGGCCTTGTCCCGTCTAATGGTATTGAGTTCGGCGTAGAGACTTGGAAGCTCCGAGTCGGCTGAGCCACGCCGGTGATTTGCGGCAGAGTTGGCGGTGTCATCAAGGACTGATGAGGGAGAGGACGGGCTCGCGTTGGCCATACTCCGTCCCTGTCCAGCAGTCGGCGATTGAATCCTTCGGTCGCCTAAGGAAAATAAACTGTGCCTGATGAAAACTTAAGAGCTCCTACTTTCGCCACCAGGTCCATAGAGCTCCTCGTATGCTTTAACAGACTCTCTGTACAAGCGCAGAGTGTCCTCCCGGCTGGGCTCTAGCTGTATCACCCGGTCAGGTGTCAGCCCCATTTTCTGTCGAAGTCGGAAATTGTCCAGAATCTCCTCCACAGTCAGGTCGGCCGTAGAAGAGGGCGGGCTACTAGTATCTGATCCGTTCGGGAGGGCCCGACTGTCCTCATCAGTCATCGGCTCGTAAAAAACTGGATGAAGCCCATCGACAACCCGACAATCGATTACGAGGTGAGCGCCGTGGGGCTCGGACTATGCAAATATTGGCCGGGCCCTTGACTCTCATTTCGAGGTCAACTCAACGAGTTCAGCAAGTAAATTCAAAAGCATCAAACTTGCTTGGATTCGCAAGCTGACTGATGATTACGGAAAACGAATTGAATGCAAGGGAGCCCTCGCAGAGTACCTGAGTGTCGCAGCATATACATGACCCCCGATGGTGACCCGAACCTTACGTTATTAATCAAAGTCAAACATAGTTGAATGTTATCAATGTTATACCGAGGGCTAAGATTGAGATACCTGATAAGCGGCATGGGGGACGACCGAGAGGCATCGTCCCGGGCTCCTTACGATGATCATCTCTTATGCCTCCTGCCGTTGTTCTTCTTGCTGCCCTTCTTATTATTCTTCCTCCTCTCCAAAGGAGGGGTGTCCTCCCAAGCAGCCTGGTCGCTATCGACGAATAGCCTCGTCAGGCGTTCCGCCAGCCCTTCTGCTGTATTCACTCCGCAGCGGCTCACATTGTTCTCTGTCCGCACTTCTTCCGCGTCAACAAAGCTCGACACCGTAACGTAACCATCACTCAGCAACGAGCCTTTGCGGCCTCCTCTCTCTTCTAGCTCTGAGGCTATCTCGTTGCCGTTTCCGCTCTCGGTGACACCTTCGTACAGCGCCGAGGCCACACCTTCATCATTTGCCTCCGATCTTCCCTCGGACTCGGAACGCGCAGGAACACCATCAGGCACCTCTGCCATAGCAGTTGCGACGACCTGCGCAGCTCCAGCGGCCTCTTGTCGGCCGCTGCTCTCATCCTTCTGAGCTGCTGCTATCGCCATTGATTCTCCCGACTCCCCAATCATCGAGGCAGCACGGCCAGTTCGCTTGGCACCGTCATGGCTTGTCGCGACTCTGGCGACCTGCTGCACCCCCGCAGCGCCAGCGCACTGACCAGAGTATTCATCGTTATCAAGTTCAGTTTCGAAGGCCATAAGCCTCCCCTCTAAGGCAGCTTGATCTATGTGTGCTGCGCCGTAACACTCATCCTCGCTCCAACCACCACAAAGCCGCCAGTTCTCCTCGAGAGCCGAGTCAGTGACCTCTTCAACGTAGTACGTAGGGTCCGCAGCAACCGGCTGTCCCCACTGGGAGGCCTCCGCTCGGCGACGCATCCCTGACGACATCGAGTCCTTGAGCTTATAGTAGTCCTTTTGGAACGGCACCACAATACCACGCGCAGCTCGGCTTCTGGGCGTCAGGGGTTCCTCCTCGCGATGGCTACTGTACTGGGGGTATTCGAGAACAGGTTCCGGCCTGCTGCAGATGGACCCATAGTGACCAGCTTCAATGGCAGCGATCTCGGCCTGGGCACCAGCCGAGTACTGACCCCAGAGACGCTCGCGCAGCGGTACCAGATCAGTGCATCTCGGCTGCAGTGCCATCGTGGTCGAAGGCGCCACCGGGGGCCACTGACTGCCCGGCGGAGTCCAACTCGCCCCAACTAACTGGCGATCACAGGAATTGTCCCAGGCCGCAGCTGGGAGTGCAGGGGTCGGACAAGGCCTGTAGGAGCTGGCGCTGGTGCTGGTGCTGGGAATGACAGCTGGTCGGTCCTGGTCGAGCTGTAAACTATACTCGTGGCCGTCCGTGTCCTCAACATAAGTTATTTGCTTCACTGAGATTCCTGGCAGCTCCAGGAGCCTCAGTAGTGCCTCCCGACGCTGAGCCGTCTGATCGGCGGCCTCCTCGTTCTCCCGCCCGGCCTCATGCGAACGGTCATTCCGGTAGCGACTCTCAGACCTCCCCCTGGGCCTCCTGGAAGAGCGCCGATGCTCCGCTACATGATCCCTGAGATCACACTCCCTATCATCCGGTGGATGGCCTCTCCTATCCTGATCGCTGTCAGGGCTTCTTGCCCTCCGATGGCCGTCTGCGTCCCCCTGCGGCGCACTTCTGCCCTCCCTTGGATGCCGTTCCTCACGCTCTCGACTATGGAGGAGGGGTTGGTCATGATGCTTCTCCCGGCTTCCGTGCTGATCATCGAAGCCACCTTGGCGGTCCTGTCGCTCATGGTGGCCTCGATGGTTCTCACGGGATTCACCGCGCTCTCGGTGATCACTTCGATCTCGTTCTTGACGCTCGTCTCGGTCTCTTCGCCGCTCTCGATGCCGATCTCGATGCCGATCTCGGTCCGTCCGCCGGTCTCGCCGCTCATCTTGGTCCGCCCGCCGGTCTCGCCGCTCATCTTGGTCTGTCCGCCGGTCTCGCCGCTCATCTTGGTCCGCCCGCCGGTCTCGCCGCTCATCTTGGTCCGTCCGCGGGTCTCGCCGCTCATCTTGGTCCGTCCGCCGGTCTCGCCGCTCATCTCTGTCCGTCCGCCGGTCTCGCCGCTCATCTCTGTCCGTCCGCCGGTCTCGCCGCTCATCTCTGTCCGTCCGCCGGTCTCGCCGCTCATCTTGGTCCGGACGCCGGTCTCGCCGCTCATCTTGGTCCGTCCGACGGTCTCGCCGCTCATCTTGGTCCGTCCGCCGGTCTCGCCGCTCATCTTGGTCCGTCCGCCGGTCTCGATGTCGATCCCGAGTCCGCTCCCGATGTTGACGGCCATCGTGGTCCCGAGGTCGATCCCCCCGAACGCTCTGGTCCCGATGTCGTCGTCTGCTCTCTCGTCGTTCCCGGCCAAGTTCGGGTGTATCGTCCCTCCTTCTACCCTCACCTACACCACGTTCGCCGTGGTCATTGTGCTGTCGAGGACTCCTCTGGCCTCGGCTGCCACGCCGGTGGCTGCGATCCCGATATCTTTCACGATCCCCACGCTCACGCCTGCGATCATCACGATCACGTTCATCTTCCCGTTGAGTCCGCTCCTCTCGAGGACTCCGACCTCCGGCACCCCTTGGCACTCCCTCAGATGACGTGCGCTGGCCATTCCACGGGGACGACTCCATGACAGTGCTATCATTGACGCTGGGCCCCCCGCTAGAGGCCGTAAGACCGTGCCCAGCGAAGGTTCCGCCCCCAGACCCTCCGGAGGCGGCTGCCTGATGCTGCCCACTACGTTCACCATGATGAAGACGATCATGAGCGTGCGGTTCCCAGAGAGCTTGCTGGTGTGGCCCATGCTCCGGCCACGAGCTCGGTATCTGGTCGTAGGATCGGAACCCATCGCCAGCTTCGTTGTTCCCCATGTGAGAGTAGCAGTTCTGAGGGTCAGCACTGTCTTGATCGTAACGGGGGTCGCCATGGGGGAAGCCAGCACCGCTATAGACCGGGTTGTAGCCCTGGCAATCCGCCCCTCTCGACCGTAGTACCGGGGATCAACACAACCTCCGCTATAACGAAGGGCGCAGGACTGGGAAGCATTCGCGCCTCGCCAGTGGTAAGTGTCGTGGCACCCGGCACCCTGTGAACCGTACTGATGACCACCACCGTAGTTGGCGCCGAGGGGCTCAATACCGTACGCAGCCATCGAACCATAGGTCACCAAACCAGCAGGCCCACTGTTGCAATCCTCTTGCGTCTGCCCAGTCTCCAGAGGCATCCGCGGAGCTTGCTGGCTATAATGAGGGTAGACGGGAGCAGGGCCGCCGGGGTACTGGGAAGGAGGGGGCCCCGGTGGAGGGTAGCAATTCCCGTGGTTAGATTTCCTGACTAGAAAGTGTTGTCGCCGTAGGACTCTTGGGCAGTGAACATCCAGAGGAGCGTATGAAGGCCCTGCTGGTTGATTGGGAGGGGGCGCCATAAAGCAGGGCGCAAGAAACAAGCCTGAAGAGGGATGACTCCACTGGACTCCAGTCCGACTGGTCACGAATCCGAGACACCTGCCTAGGGCTATCCTACTTGCGCCGAAATTTCGTCTGTCGTGCACTGGGTCGAGGAAAGGAAGCCTTCCTGGTTGAATATAACCCTGAGAATAGTTTATTGACAATCTGTCACTGCATGTGAATCCTACAGAAAGTCTCCAACTGTGCACATCGGCAAGAGTCTAACTAAGCCGGAACCGTAAGCGTTGGACTACTAACTCACACACACATGCCGGGACAAATTCACGAACAACCTCATGCATGAAGTCCCACAGCTGGCCTCGGCTGTCGGACGTGAAGTTCACAAGGAAGGGGATATGAGGCTAACTATTGACAAGGCGATAGGCACTATCAACCTATCGTTATGAAGGTCTCCACCGTTCGGTAGGCGCTCATTAAAGTCATCCACACTGAGCTCTCATGAAGACCAACTTAACACGAAACGCGAAAGGGTGAGAATTGTTGTTACGGAAAAGACTGAGAAAAGTTATTTTTCAGAACAAGTGTGACAGCTGCTTGAACATCTTGAACCGGAAGGGAGGGAAGTGCTCGCGGTTCGGCAGCTTCATCTCCTCAACCAAGTCGGGCGGCGGACCTGCGGTTCGAGAGTATCAAAAAACGGGCGGAGCGAAGCTAGCCTACTGAGATCGTCGAGTACGGAGTTGTCCTCTTCCGGGAGATCATCCATCTGCTCGAGATCTCGGAGCACATCCGCCAAAACAATGTTACCATCTACAAGGCAAGAGTCACTTCGCTACGACAAGACGGTACAGAAGAAAGAATCGCCATGCGCCTCCGAAAGGCGGCAAAGACGTGCTCTTGAAACGGGTACTCCCCCGAGAGTTGCTCACCACTTCTCGCATTAACTCTTCGTAGCTGGGCAAGCAGGAGCTCCCGGCGGACGGTGCGCTCGTCAGCCAGCCGCTCAGCCAGAGCGCGGCGGGACCAGTAACGGTAGCTGAAGGGAGCAGGAGGCTGGGTGGAAGGGCACGAGAGACAAACTACATACCTTTGCCATTTCAGTCGGTACCCCGGCCTCGTCTTGGCTGATTCTACCCCCAATGCACCGGCCCATCGCTCATCACCATCAGTAAACGAGAACTCCACCACAATCTGAAGGCAGGAACCACACAGTGACTAGGGTAGTGAAAATCCCGGAAGCGACTTTCTTTCCGGGCCTGTCGCAAAGAGTCCGAGAGCCCGCGATCTTTCGCCTGATTGCTGATGTCCGGTCAAACCATGCTGAACAGGGGCAACGCAAAGGCCTGCCGCAGCTCACCTTATCGCCGTCAGGGTAATTCCACTTGCACTCCGCAACACTCTCGATGATCTTCTGCTGCTTACTCGAGGTCACTCCGATGAATCCACGATCAGGGTCATAGTCACGCAGCAACTGCTCACAAAAGCGGAACTATTTTCATGCTGGACGATGGGCCCTGGCGCTAGCCCAGGGGACGACCTGGCCTACGTCTATGGCGGCCTTCACAGGCTTATTCGCTGCCCTTGCTATCTCCAAGTTCCTCACCACGGCGTCCGGTAGGCCTCTAAGCACCAGGAAACACTATTAGGAAATGATGTCACCGTAGTTGGAGCCACTCGAGTCGACGAGTCGCTTTCTGACACACTGCCACACAGTCAGCCACACAGCTCGATGGGGCGCGGGAACCCAAGGACAGAGAACCAAGTGCCCTCCTTACGAATTTGAATGCTTCGATTGAAGTTGAGAGAGAGTAGGGATCTGGTCGGGCTCACAACGGAGCATAAGCAGTTTGCCAGAAGGAAGGAACCTGAGGAGCCCCTAGCTGATCCTCGATACCCGTGATGATGATGCGCGACGCTGTACCTCAATAACCGGTAATAGGTAACGACTAACCGCCTCCGATTGTCGGTCAAGGAGGCTCCTTCCTGGATGCGCCTCGTGTACTGGCACTTCGATATGTAAATGCCATCGAAGCGGACACCACTGCGGTACATGCACAACTGACGACCCTCGATTGGGTCCTCAGTCTCTGACGAGGATGACGCGATCCCTTATACCACTCCTTTCACGAATCGTACTCGAATACCGCATCCATACTGAACTCTGCCTCGACGCTGAATAGAAGGCCGTGCACACTGTGCTGACTTTCTCCAGAGAGGGAATGTCAAGGAACCTGACCGAGCAGATTCTACCGAGCCCTCGATCATCACGGCGCACTTCAGGCTCCCTTCCCCACCGACAGCTGAGTACCAGCTACAGAGATCTTTCTATAACACTATCGAAGAGAAGGTCTGACTGTCATAAACACTACGTTGAGCGCGTCATACCAGAACATCACCAAATCGACCATAGAAGAGGGACTTACGACAGAGGGTCCTGCAACATCTCGAAGGGTAGCTCCAGAATGCTACAAATGCGCGTGCTCCTCATAGCCTGACCAGCCCCGGCAGTCGAGGAGCTTCGAGACCGGATCACAACGCCGGTGATTCGTGGTGGCGACCTGGAAATCGATAACGGTCAAAACGGATGACCCATGCCGAAACAGGTCAGAGTTCCACCTACACAGGGCCGCTAGAGGAGGACAGGTTGTTGCTCTCTTCCTCCTCTCCTTCTTCCTCCTCCTCATCATCGTCATCATTCCAAGCAGTCTTTCGTCCCAAAGATGACATCACTGTGATCGCTCCGTCGAGTTAGATTTCGTAGATTCGCAAAAGGAGCAACACAGTCGGCCAGGAGAACGAGGCCATCAAAAGTCAACTGTTTCCCCACTCTTGCCGTCAAGTACGCAGCATGCCACTACTGCGAGCTTCACACAGCAATGGAAAACCCGTCTTTGGCCGAGAAGAGGCGCACTTGAGAGGAGCTCGTGGCGTTTTGTTTTTCAGAGGAACCCCTACGCGCTGCCGGGCATGATACCACCAGAACTGAACACCAGCGATCGCTTCGTCACGTAGGGCGGAATTAGATGGCAAATCACTGGCCATAAGGCAACGTAGTGAATCGGGAAAGCTCTACTCATCTATCGAGTATCTCCAACGGTGCACAGCATTATCGTAGAAGGAGCAGCTGACTACACCACCATCCCTGGAAGCAGAGGTGATGCCGTATGCCATACTGTCATGACCAGTGTACCTGACACCAGACCATGCCAACGCCGAGCCTCGACAGCTAGCGTGGTTGCCTACTCTCCTATTCGCTCAGCCTCTCTCCCCTCCAGCAGGTCCTCGAGACGCCAGACCTCGCAGCCACCATAGCAGCCAGCGATGAGGAGGTCCTTCCCAGTGAGGGAACGCTTCATCCTCCAAACACCGCCGATCTGAATACGTTTCTGCGCGCCATAAACCCGGCCCGATCCCTGCTCACCGCTGCTTGTCTCACTACGCATTGCATGGCAGTAGCATCACACGCGGAGTCGGCTAAACCGTACCTCAGGTCCCAGACGCGCACCTACGGACGAGGATCGTGGGACCAAACGGAGGAGCACAGGGCGTGGTGGGTGGCAAAGTCACGTCACCGACAAGACGATCGATATGTCGACCGAATGACGGTCTTGAAGCAGAATAGTTAGTGACTATAGAAAGAGTCATGATACCAATACCGCAATCTTCCCTTATCACGTTTTCATCGTAGCTGCCGGTGAGTATCCTGCGCCCGTCTTCAACGAACAAGTAGGCGGTGATACCAGCCTCATGTTCTCGACGGTCTGACAGAACCTGAAGCGTGAACAGCACAGTAAGAATATGTAGGTCAAGGTGGATGAAGAGCGACGATTCAGGAGGCACCTGCGTGCCACTGGTCAGATTGAACCCCCACAGTACCGGTCTGTCGGTGTTTGGTGTCCTCACATCCCACAGCTTCATGCGACAGTCATCGCCACCAGTGGCTAGCAAGCTTCCGTCGGGGGACATGCGTCTGATCGACGGGATAACGAGAGCAGGCTGCTTCAGCCCACTATCAGCCTACAGGTCCAAGACTCCATCTTAGGGTCATGAGCTTGCCAACTATGCAGCACCTTCCCCTTACAGCCGTCCACCAGCGCCACCTCTCCTCCTGTCGCCATGGATGCTATCCTACGGCCACCTACGACATCAAGTTCTCTATACGAGACTAATCATCGCACGGCGCAATAGAGAGCACCTCTTCGTACCACACCTTACACTACTAACTACCCCACTTCGCTCTGAACTCTTAACGGATGTAGGTGATCAGAGCAGCTCGTGTTGGCAAGAACGCTAGACCCTAGTGATTCGGGAGGCTCGCGGGAGTTTAGGTCGATGCTAGTAGAAGGTAGCCGGACCCCACGATATTTTCGCATCGGGTCCGCACTCAGCAAATAACGTTTTTCTCGGGGACTTTCCGACGCCGAATACTGGCTGGTTTTCCACAGGCTTCCGATATAATGTGACCGAAGTAAGTCGGGGATGAAGCTGGTCGAACGAATCGACGAAGGCTACGATCTCACCGTGGTTACCTTCAGAGACGTCCAGCCCGATAGCCACAGCCTTAGGGCCTTCACCGTCGAACACCGGAATCTTCGAGGTGCACTCGACCTTCCGTCCATCCTTCGCTACAGTAAAACTGAACGAGGAGTGGTATGCGTTAGTCTGCACGCATGCACACGTTGACCACAAAACCCCTCTCTTACAACTCAAGCCCTCCTTCTGCGGTACAGGCTGCTAGCGACGTTGAGCCTGTCCACCGTACGTCCAGTACCTAGGGTGGAGTCACGGAGGAGCGACTCGGCGTAAAGAGGCGTACACCAGTGCAATCTGTTCCCGTCATCTCCGACAAGACCGTGCCGTCGGCGGAATCAAGTATCATCAGACCTCCTTCTCGAGCACCAGTCGCCTCATCGAACTCATACATACCTACAGCGATCAGACCATCACGACGGTATACATTTGCGTTACGCCGTATTTGCCTTTGTTGTGGTATATTGAATTTAAGACTATCCTATTTTGACATTCATATCATCCGAACAGTGCGTGCCGCCGATAGGAAAGATGGTAGGTTTTGTCCGCTTTCCTTAAAGATCTACGAAGGTTCCTTCGGATCCAGCAACGCCGAGAACTCCTGTGCAATCATCCTTCAACCTCAGATACCGAAAGGTGCAATATACCCAAAAAGCGGAGCATCCCTGTAAGTATTTACGATAAGGTTGATACAATATCGCGGCAACGCTACTCAATATACTCACTGTGAAGTTCATAACACCTATGGATGGATTGAAAGTGTCCCTCAGCCACACGGTACAGGGTGGAAGTGTGCGGAGTAGTGTTGGGGCTACTGCCGATACTCGATAACAACAATGACATTGTTCTCTCTATTCTAGACGCTATTCCTGCCTTAGTTAGAAATAGATGCCCCTCGGGCACTATAACTGCTCCTGCTGACAAGCTCATCGGCAGACGTGATGCTCCAGCGCGTGCTCTACCATTCTCGAAGCAGCACCCACTCGTTGCAGAGGGACGAGTTGCCACCCACCGCTGGCTTCCCTCTCGTTGCAGCGATCTCCCCAGATCAGATATCAAGCTCCGCAAAACTCATTCAGTAACATGCGCTAGTCGTGGCCCCTCAGCAAGCACATTTAAGCAGGGAAGCGGCAGCCTTCCTCTCTACTACCAACAGCCAATCTCTCTTGATACACCAAGTCTGCCTCCACCACATCCGGATGAAACGGTGCTGTCCGTTTCCACGACGTTGACGATAGAGGCATGCAAGTAACACTCGAAAAGGACTGAGTACCGGGAACACCTTCGCTTGTAGTCAGGAGATTCCCAACGAGGGACTGGCTCCGCCAATTTCCGTACCAAATATCACGACAGCCACTTCCGCGAGGACCATAACACAACAGCCATAGTGCACATGACGAACGACGTGCCATGCGGTGTCATCGGAGCCTGCTCGACAGCGGCGCTTCCAGGAGCCTCTTCAGGACGCTCTCTTCGCCTGTTAGACGATCGCTCAATCTACAGGAGAGGTATGATGATGAAGCAACGCGTGGTTCCATTACCCGAATCCAACTCGGAGCATCTGAGCTTCCCCTTTACCATTAACAGCCGCCCACAACTGCCTTTGGGTCGGGTTACTCGACAACGCTACGCAGCCTCCATCCATCGCTATGCTCACCACCGGTACTCGAGGACCGGGTCTCGAGAGGTCATAGAAGAACACCCCACCAGTGCCACAACGACTGGTGACGAGAGCCACCCCGAGAACAGCTGGACGGCTGCGGGACCAGCTGAGTGCAGTGACGGCTGGGCTGTCCCCTGCCGAAGCCTCGATGGATGGCCATAGAGTCAACACCGCCGTGCCGACCACGCCCTAAGGTACGCATCAGCGACTGACGAAGAGAAGGAAGACCTCAGTGTAGATCGCAGGCAGTCCATGACTGAGCCGGCTACCGTACCCACGTTGAAGATCATAACCTTGCCGTCAGCTCCCCCAGTAGCATAGGCCCTCGATATGAATGGTGAGAATGCTACTGTCGTGACGGGCGTAGATGGTGTGTGGCCTTGACAAGTGGCCGACTTCCCTGGCGGTGGATAGACGAGAGAGCATGGTGGCTGGGACCTGAAAGAACCTACTTCTCAATAATAGTGGCTTCCACTCCGCACGGATGGGCATCACGTTTAAGATAAGACCTTCCAACGCTTCCTCGTCCGACACTATCCTCCGTTATAAATGACATGAACAATCAGTCAGATTCGCCTTAGCGTATCCACTCAACCGTCTCCACAGCATCGGCGCTTTCTCGCGCGAGAGACTCCCTGCCCCAGTACACCCCTCCCCCAACGGCAGACTCGCCCTATTAGTCAAAGTAGCAGCCGAGTGAGTTGAACCCACCCGTAGAGGATCTCCGTCGTGACCTGGTTGACGCCTTGCACCGCACAGTAAGCCTCAACATGCATGATCAGCTTCTGTCGAGCCTCCTCTGGCACCCCTCGCAATACACTCAGAGCATCGCTTTTCCACGTACACCTAACTGGCAGTATCAGGATGATCCTGAACAGGGACTCTTACGTTGAGCTTATATGCAAGTGCTCTCCCGCGAGCACGTCACTCAGCCTCAAAGGGATCCCTGCAGCAGCGGTCCCAGGTTCGATCCCGGCACCCGACACCTACTGGCCACACTCCCAGCCTCTCCACCAAGGATACAATGCGTCACAGCTGCATTATCAGCAACAGGTGCGCCCATGCTGCGGCATCCTGAAGACCCGTGGCTCTCTCACCCCTGATCGTATGCCCGCCGTCACAGTGAGCGCGTTCACGACTCCTCCAGCCCTCTCCCGACCGGCCCACCTTCTAACATGCTGTCGCGATTCAGCCACTTGTTCGCCTTCTTCCTCGGTATCGTAAACCCTGTGAGAGGTGTCGGCCGAGAAAGACCAGTTTCCCGGATGAAAGGGTCCCATAGCAGGCACTTGCCGTCCGTACTCGACGCACAGAGGAGCCTCTCCGAGTCTGATATCCTGCGAGAACAGACCTACCCCTATTCATGGCCCAGCTAGTACGATGCCGGGCTTGGAAGCAGCCGCACCAAACCGGTGCGAGGAAGAGTACTACCCCTGGGCGTCTAAGCGCCGAGGTATCCACTGTAGACTGTAGACCCCCTCCCCATGACCGTACTGCTGGTCAGCAATGGTGCGGAAAACCTGAAACCACGGTCAGCATTCGGCTATACGAAGCAGTAAGTTAAGCATCACTGCACACGGGAACTGAACAATTCTCTATCATCGTCGGCCATCTGCGGCACGGGACTCTGACTTTTTTCGGGAGCTTTTCAATAGCTGCAGACGGCAAAACAAAACTTTGCAGATTTACCAAAGCATCCGAAATGGCGTCGGTATTTCCTCTCTCCCTCTGCTGGTCCCGCCTACCATCACCGCACCTAATAGCCCCGACCAAGGGAACAAGTATCCTCCTTCACACGACGTACTACTACCGGTCCAGGTCCCACACGTATATCTGCCCATAGTTAGTACCAGCAGCCACCACAGAGGGTCGGCGCGGATGGAACGCTACTGAGGTCGCCTGATAGGTGGCCATACCCATCGCCATAAGATGCTCCGGAAGAGATCTTTACAACTGCGGTAGCCCCGCAGTGAAACGAGCTCGTGAGTCCGTACTGCAGCTGTCGGTTGCTCACTCTAATGAAAGTGTCATTGCTCGCCATGATGAAAGTGTTCGAGATTCGCTCGATCACATCTACAGCGGACCCTCAGAGTGCCGCAGGTCTGCTGTTGGTGAGGATGTATGCTTCAATAAGAAAGTCAGCCCCAGTATGCTACACTGCCAAATATCTCCAACTCTCTTGAAGGCCCCAATGCTGCTCCCAGTGGTGTTGATTCGTCCGCTACATCGTGCCGAAAGGGCCGCCACACCACAACATGATGCTGAACATAAGTTCAACCACTGCTTCGCTCCGCCGATCGATTACTGTATCCCTGCCTGACCCCCAGCCGTGCTGGTTCGGTTGACCAATTCCTCCAGCCAGAATCAAGCCATTACCCGACCAACACACACAAGTGCCTGAGGACGCGTCAGCGACACGCAGCAGATAACAGGACACCCCAATGCCGCCATCCCCCTCACTAATGACGGTTCCGCCCTAGCTGAACCCCTCGGGCTCTGATTGCCCTCAACGTTGAACAAGGTCGTCGTCACTCACATTTGACATCGCCCTCTCCAGCCACGGCTTCCCTCGATATACTGTTGCTGAACCGCCTGGCTACTCCTACAGACTCTTTCCCATAGTCCAGCTCAGGTACGCCTCCCGTCGAGAAGGAATCCGCCTGCCCAACTCTCCAAATGCGCACAACAAAGACTTTACGCGGACGAAAGATGCTACCGGGGACTCCACCCCATCAGCGGATGAGACACGATCCAACTCTTCTAGCATCAGCGGTACGACTCGCCTAAGACAGACTTGGTGAGCTCCGTCACGCGCCATGAAACTCACCCAAGGAAGTCCAATACCCTCTCCTCTGGAGGGTAGATGGTTCCTTGGGGCAGAAGGTCAACCTCAGAAACTTGCGCCTGATAAGATGGAGGAGCTTATTTCGAGCGATTCCAGGGAAACAGCGGGGAATGGAAGGTTAAAGAGAGGAATAATAGAGTTGTCCATCATTCAAAACTGTCCACTCAGACCAGATCCACGGCCTGCATAGGAAGACCCTCGCTCTTACGAATGGAGAGACTTACCGAAAAGTGAGAAGTATTACGGACTTGTACTCGAACGTTCCGCACCTGAAAGAAGACCAGAAAGACCCTGCCAAAATCCTTTCAATGGGCTCCAACACCCGCCGATGGATTATCCTATCCGGACGATCACGCTTCAACTATCAGTGCAAGCGTGAAAAAAGGAGGGTCGCGACTACCGTCGGTCGTCGAGAGAGGTGCAGAGCCCCATCGTCCGTACATTGTAAGGAGTGCTTTGTATCCGAACATTGCGGGTCTGGACTTGGTCACCCTTCGACGGGAGGATATTGATGGTGGGGAGGCTGTGTGACGACAACGACAACATCTGATCCAAGCAACTGCTCCTTCGAAGGTGATGAGTTCTCTTCATCCGGCGGCCGCATGCGCGATCAGTCAGGAACCTCGCGACTATCGAGAACAGCGCCATCACTGCGACTCATTTACATGCGCATCGGACTTCCCAAGGGAAAAGGTCGATTGCTTCCTTCCTCTTGCCGTCTCCCTATCGGTCGTTACTCCAACACAAAGCTGGCTGGTGAATAGTCGTTGAAGTAGTATACCGTATATTAGTATAACACCTCAAAGAAACGATGACGTAGTGGTAGGGTGATGGAAGAAGAGGTCTTCAAAGCTGTTGATCGAACATCTCCAGTAGGCCCACACAAGGCAGTATCTTCTGCTGGGTGAGGATCTCGGCCGCGATGCTAGAGTTGAGATGATTCAGCGCCTTCACCAGCTTGTCACTGGGACTAGCGAACACCTAAGGACGGAGAAAATCATCCAAAGCGCGGTCATGCACTATCTCGGTAGGAAATCCAAGTGCTCATGGGATACCCTAAAAATAACGTTAGAAAGTTTCAAGATTGTCGGGTTATTCGGGAAACGCGTTTAGGGGCAGTGAGTTGCAACGGTTGAATAATCCACGCACAGTCTTCTTCCCTGAGGCGGTTAGTAAAAAAGTAAATGCGTCCACTACAGCTGCTACTGTGGTCCTAATGTCTACGCTAAACACATCCCAAGCCCCGTAAAGCTCGGAGGAATGCTCTTCACGCCCCAGAAGGGAGGTACTGAGAGCCCATCCTGCCTACTAGTACTACTTTCTGGTTGGTAGCCGTGAGTGCCTCCAGTACACTAGCAACCAAAGATACCAATCGGGGGCCATCCCAACTGCCCATCAGCTTCGCAAGGTAATCCACTATCTTGGAGCACTCCTCGTCCGTACGATTACCTTGAAAAGCGTCGTTGTACGGACTAGTAATCGAACCAGGGACCTATCGATTACGTGTGGCACCCGTCAATGCTCTCTCGTTGCCTCAGCTCATCAAGGACCGAGGCTCCTATGATCTTCGGGGTAGTGCTCTCTACTACAGCATCCAGGAGCTTAGGATACCTGAGCACAGCAAGAAGACAAGCCGGCCATAATCGACTAAAACATTAATCTGGCTGTAAGGGAGTGGTCATGAATACCTCAGCCTTTGGACGACACAAACTATCACAGCAACCTGCCCCTCATACTCCTCGTTACGAACAAGGAAGTGGATCCCAGGGCTCAAAGACATTCGCCAACGACCACGAGTTCCCCCGTCCGACCGCTCCTCAGTATTACTCGAATCTCCCTCAATAAGACCTCCAAGTGAGAGTGCCTCACTTTAGCTGTTTGCGTGAAATACTGTACACCACCGGATGGGGAGACTCCCACTGACCCTACTGCCCGCATGGGTCGTAGAAGGCTTGAACCTGAGAAGATGGACAGCACATAAGCTACGAAAATATACACTGAGGTATGTCTCAGTGAATGCACGACATCCCTGCAGCCCGTGGCCGTTTCCTGAGCGCCCAAGCATGCCCCATGCTACTACCCTCCGCATCATCCACTTCACCATCCCGAGGCCGTCTACGGCGCGAGATCAGGGATCCATCGTCAAGACAGACGACCATGGACAGGCCCTGGCCACCCGACCACGCAACATCTGTAACGCTTTTCGTGACCTTTGATATTTGTACCTTATGTGAGCGACACATACCACTCCCTCGCCACTTCTCGCTCCCATAAGGCACCATGCAGACCATACACATGCACTCGCGTGAGCTGTGGTTCCTCCTTACGTATAGAGAAGCTTCCAGCCCTTGCTCGGAGGCCTCCTCTTCATCAGCTATCCCCGCTGTGTCCCACACCTTTACAGTACCGTCCAAGCTACCGGTGACTACATCTCCCTTTAGCGTTCACGCACATGCCCGTCACCGCTTTACTGCTGACCGCAGGGGGCTCTGCAAACTACACACGTACGTCATGCGCCACGGACCACGCTTCGACCTCCTTTGTTGCTCTGCACGATTTGCCAGCAGTAGGATCGATAGTGGAACGAAGCCTCCCCAACGACATACAACAGCGTCTGGTTACGCG
>JABANP010000558.1:0-32782 GCA_013115135.1 Perkinsus olseni
GAAGGTCTACAGTAACCTCGACCTCCGGTCCGGGTACTGGCAGATACCGGTACGAGCTTCCGACGTTAGCAAGACGGCCTTCTGTCCTGGTGCTAACTTACCCTTGTACGAGTTCCTCGTCATGCCCTTTGGCCTGCATTCGGCGTGTGGTACGTTCCAAGACTTGATGGATCGGATCCTCGGTGACCTTCCCTACGTCAAGGTCTACTTGGACGACGTACTCATCTTCTCGCCGGATATGGAGACCCACGCTAAGCACTTGGAGGAGGTTTTCCGACGGTTAGCTGAGGCCAAGCTTACCTTGAACGCCGCTAAATGCAAGTTCGCCGGTGAAGGAGTTAAGTACCTTGGCCACTACTTCGACGAGTTCGGCATGCATCCCGACCCCGCTCGCATCCAGGCCATAGCCGAGTGGACGCCACCGAGAACTGTGACTGAAGTACGTTCCTTCTTGGGCTTGGTCAACTACTATCGAACGTTCATCCCTAGGATGTCGGCCGTAGCTAAGCCCATCCAACGGTTGGTTGGTCTATGCGAGAAGTGCCCCGACGATGTGCCGAAGTATTGGGACGTCGATGCTGACGAAGCCTTTGTGAAGCTCAAGAACGCCCTGATCGGTCTCCCGGCTCTGGCGTACCCCGACTTTTCTCGTCCGTTCCAGATCTGCTGTGACGCTTCCAACTTGGCCATCGGTGGTGTGCTGGAACAAGACGGACGTCCGATCTGCTTCTACTCCCAAGCCTTGTCTGGTGCTGAACTCCGTTGGCATACCTTCGAGAAGGAAGCGTACGCGCTGTTTCGATGTCTCCAACGGTTCCACGACTACGTCATCGGCCACCCATTGGAGGTTACTATTTACAGTGATCACCGTCCACTTCAGCACCTTGCCAAGTGTACGTCCGAACGTGTTCAACGTTGGGTTCTTGCTATGCAAAGGTACCGGTTTGTTGTACGCTATAAGCAAGGCACCAAGAACATCAACGCGGATGTACTCTCTCGACCCCAACTGCCACGGCCGGATCCAGTTGTCGCTGCTCGACAAGTGGCCTTCTGTAACATCAAGGACCTCGGTCGGGACGACGCCGGTGTACGTCACTTTTCGGACGACTTTGACTGGCGCCTGCATACTTCCTTGGTGGTCCTGGACACTCTCTTCTCTGTTGACGACATCCGCGACGGCCAGGATCTGGACGAGATTGTGTCCGCGGTACGAGAGCGAGTTCTGGACGGCCATCCGTTGGGTCGCAACGAGTTCAAGACCCGAGACCTGCTGCCTTATCGGAGGATCTGGGCTTCTTTGGACGTCTCTGATGGTGTGTTGGCCCGCCACTATCGGGCGGATGCCTTGGACGAAGTTAAGCTCTTGCCTGTCATCCCCGATGAGCTGCGTGAACGTGCCCTGCAACACTATCATCAAGAGTCTGGTCATTTTGCCCGCGAGAAGATGCTCAACAAGATGAAGCAACAGTGCTACTGGCCGACGATGCACGTGGACGTGGAGGTTCATCTTCAGACCTGTACGAGTTGTTTGTCGGTTGGCCCTATGCCTGCCGCACCGTCCCCTCTCTTACCGGTTCCTGTTGGACGTGCCTGGCATACCTTGGGGATCGACTATCTCAAGATCGGCCCCGGTGTCGGTGGCTTCAAGAGCTTGCTAGTGGTTCAAGATTACTTTACGAAGTGGGCGGAAGCCTACCCACTTCGGACGGAGACGGTTGAGGAATCCCTTCCTCATTTGTTGGGTCTCTTTGCTCGCTATGGACCACCGGTGGGTGTATTACGATTCGTACACCGAAAACTCGTACACTATCGCTTCGTACACGGCTCGTACCCTGAATACTCGTTCACTCATCGGATTCATACATCGTCATTTCGTACACTTGAGACTCGTACACGTAATACTCGTACTCATGACACTCGTACATATAATACTCGTTCATGTAGTGAGTCGTACACTTGAAGTTCGTACACGTGAATCTCATACATTGGCAACTCGTACACGAGCACGACTCGTACACTTTGCTTGCTGAGTCGCATTTTTGGGCCGCGCGCTGGGTGCACTGACGGAGCGGAGGAAGTTATATTGTCTATAGTGAGCGAACTGTTCGCGCCACTCTGTGAGAAAAAGTTTATTAGTGTGAGTGGTATAGTGGTTAAGGTAGCGGGCTCTCGATCAGAAGGTCGCAAGTTCGATCCTATGTGCAGGGACTCCCTTACGAGGGAGGAAGTAGACTGGTAGAAAGCGGCGGGAGAGCGCCGGGGGAGCGCAAAAATTTTTTAGGCAAGTCGCGGAGCGGCTCCGCGACTTGCCTAAAAAATTTTTGCGGAGTGTACGAAATGAAGGTGTACGACTTGAAACTGGGGTTGTGTATGAAATGAGAGTGTATGAAATGACGGTGTACGAGGTGAAAGTGTACGACTATTATGTGTACTGATGTTATATGTACGGGTATTACGTATACGAGCATCATGTGTACGAGTTTTATATGTACGAATCGCTCGTGTATGAGTATTTTGTGTATGACTTTTCGGTGTACGAGCATTTCGTGTACGATTCGAAGATGTATGAGTATTGGAGACATAAGTCGAAAATGTACGACTATTTGGTGTACGAAACGTGAACATCCCCCACCGGTACGGATTCACTCTGACCAAGGAGCCCAGTTTGAGAGTGCCTTGTTCAGGGCTACCCTGGACGCTCTAGGTATATCGAAGTCCCGGACGACTATCTACCACCCGGCCGGTAACGGCCTAGTAGAGCGACTTAACGGTACGATCCTGTCCATGCTAAGAAGGCACTGTGCTATTCCTGATTGGCCGGCCCACCTACCCGCCTTGCTGTTCAAGTATAATACGGCTATCCACACGTCTACTGGTTATAGCCCCTTTATGCTTATGTATGGACGCGAGCCCCCCGCTGACTTCGTACCGATAACCTCTGCTTATAGCTCCCTGGTGTTTGACACGGAGACCTATGGTCAGTACGTCGCTCGTGTACGTGCCTACTTGGACGACGAGGTAGATCAAGCAGTGACTCATGCGGCGGCTAGATACAAGTCCTTCTACGACCGTAAGGCCAAACCGTCGGCCTTCTACCCGAACGCCAGAGTGTTTCTGCGGGTGCATGTCCCTAACAACAAGCTGGCCCCGCGCTGGGAAGGTGACTGGTACGTTCTGGACATCGTCGGTTCTCAAGACCCTGTCAAGGTGCTTCGTCTCAAGCACGTGGTGACTGGCGAGATCAAGATCAGCAACGTGGACCATGTGAGGTTGGATCCTGTCCAGCCCGACCAACTTCCGGACGGCCTTCTTCAACGAGTCAATCGTGAGGTTCCCGATCTTCCACCGGTCCCTGCCTTCAATCCGGAGGCACCACCACCTGATGTGCTACATCCCCGACGAGTCCCGCCGCCGTCGACGATGGCTGACGAGGATGAGTTCCTGTACGGCGCTCCTGCTATTCCTCCGGCCCCGGCTGAGAACGTACGACCATCACCTCCGGTGTCTGTGCCCCCTGCAGTATCTCCTCGTCGACGACGTGTTCTTCGACCAGGACCCGTGGCACGACCACCACCGACGCCTTTGGCCCCTACGCCTCCAGTTCGTGAATCGCCAGGCCTTGCGGACTTTGCGACGCCCACGGCTTCCCCGGTTGCGGAGGATCCGGCTGCGACTGACTCCCCGCCGAGACCTGCGCCTTCTCGACCCTCGTTAGCGACTCCTCCAGATCAGCCCGCTTCACCAGTACTCTCACCGCTGCCCTCGAGACCGTCTGATGAGCCTACTCCGGTACGCTCCCGATCTTCGTCTCACCTGTTGGTGACTCCCGACGAGTACTCTTCCCCCTCGGCGCCGTCACGTGACACTTTAAGGTTGGTTGACGAGCCTCCCTCTGGACGCTCACGGTCACCGTCTTCATTGTCACCACGCCCTGCTCAGCCGTCGATGGCCTCGTCATCGCCATCTCGGCCATCCCCGTCGTCTGATGAGCCTACCCCGGTACGCTCCCGATCATCGACTCCGGTTGCTCCACGAGAGACTCCCGAAGAATCTACGCCCCCGCTTCCTATGGTGGACAGCCCTGCTACGGAGCGTGATTTTGAGTCTCCCCAAGGAACGGCAACCCCTTCTTCGGACCCCGATTCGGTTCAACAACCCCTGGCGGAAACGTCTCCGCTCCGCACGGATGTCGACCCTGAGCCCACAAGACCATTCACTCGGTCTAGGGCTGGCCGTCAACCCCGACCACCCGTTCGCTTCGACCCTGATACGTACGTCCCTGTGGCTCTCCGTAGTGAGCAAGGACACGTACGTTCTGACTCTTCTTAATTGAGGATGATGGTTGGTACGTGAGGAGGAAGGAAGTTGGTGCACACTTCTGACTCTTTATACAGCTCTGAGTTGGACGATTTCCGGCCTCCTCTATGCCACCCATTGCAAGCCTGCCGGCAGCCTATCCCCCGTGTACGGATAGTTCCTCTTGTTCCCCGTTCTGTTCTGCGACGAAGCCTGTTATTTGGTCGGTGTATGTTGGACGTCAACGTTTTGTACAACCGCCTTATTCTGCCTTGTTAAGGTGTTACTTCTCTCGCACTACGATTCGGTTCTCAAGGACGCCGATTGTGCGCTGTAATTCTCGCTCGCCCGGACGTTTCACGTCACACGAGCCGTTCTTCCGGTCTGAGATCTGATGGTACCCGCGCCGATTCTTAAGGTTACCCTCACTTCTCTTTTAGCCCGGTACGTTTTTTCGCTCTCTCTTATGAGCCTACGCCCTCTCTTGACTGAGATTGTCGGTCGTCCGCCTTCTACTGGCCAACAGGACAACGTCTCCTTCCGCCAGATCACGGACGCTGTCATTGGCCCTGATCCGCCTACCCCGAAGAGTTCACGTTTTGGTAAGTACGCCGAGTCCGCCATCTTGGTCCACACCCCCCAAGAGACCCTGCAGCCATGCGAGGATCGTGATGAGGACGGCAAGATCTGCAAGGTTCGTGACAGGCACATGAACGCTTACCAGACGGTCCCTGGCTTATCGGCCGAGTACGTGCCCGCCTACTTGGACGCTGTGACTACCACTGGTCTACTAAGGTCCAAGGTCGGACGTGGCAGTCCGTTCCAGACTCCTAAGGTACGCAAGATGATCCAAGGCTACCGTCCTGCGTGGGAGGAGGAAAGTATTCCCTTCTCCCAGATGGCTTTCGGTTACAAGATCGTGTTCGCTCCTCCTCCTGTGGACGCCAACCCTGCCGACCATACCCTGGAGCACCTATTGCGGACGAGCTTGGTCTACCCGTACGACAAGACATCGTACTGCCTTCTGTGCCTGGCCATTGCCAACTGGCGGCGCAGATATCAGCCTGTGGACGAGCCCTTGCCCGCGGACCCGACGCTAACTTCGGCGGAGTTATCTTCCTGTGAAGCCCTCTTTGTTCGTCATTGCGGACGTCATGGAGCACCTACGATCCACACTCAGAGTTTGTCTAAGGAGAAGCTGTGTGCCCCTAAGGTGTATCCTCTGTTCTTCATCGACCTCAAAGTTGGACGACGAAGCGACACTAGGACGTACGTCACTGAGGACTTCACCGATATGTCTAAGGCGGACACCCTTCCGGACGATCTCAAGGAGATTGGCTCTTACATTCGGGATTACTGCATGTCTGACCCCCGATTTGTACGGCGTTTTGTTCACCCCGGTATCCAGAGGTTGATGGTTTGGATGGTTGGTTCTCTCAAGGACGCCTTCCCCGTGAGTTTTTCTCAAGGAGGCTCACCCCTCTATTATGTGGGCTCTCTTGGTTCGAGTTCTGGACGCTTACCGAGAGGCTCGCAAGGCCGTCACCATCAACGATACCACGTCTGTTCAAGGTTCCCCTGGAGCCTCTAATTCGGCCGCCTCAGAGAGGGATCGTACGACCCCTTCTCCGGAGCCGGCAAATTTTTCCCGTCAGCAGGAGCTACCGCCAAAACCTACGGCTTCTCCAACGCCTGGTACAGTGATAGATTTGACGGCGACCTCGACATCGGCGCCACCCCGCCCTGCTACGGCTGTGAGACGCTCAGGTCGTGGAGGATTCCGAGGACGTGCTAATCCTAATCCTCCTTCTTCTCAACGTCGTACGACTACCCCGACTCCGGCGCCTGTTCATGACCCGGTACCACTACCAGCGAGGCCTTTTAGAAGCCTACCGTACGGCCAAGACCCCAGGCCGCCTCTATACTCTCCTCAAGGACGCCCTGCACCCTTACCCCGACCCTCGGGTTATGATCGTGAGGGGAGGGAGGAGAGACCAGTGGAGTACGCCTACAGGTATGATCCTCACCCGAGTGACTATGAGCACCGGTACGGTAGCCCTTCTCAATTTCTGGTACGTCGAGGTTATCCGGACTATCGAGACCGCCGCCCAATCGACGGACGTCGTGACTTCCCCGGTGGCTGCATACCGTACGTCGAGCCTGGCCCGAACTACTACAACCCGGAACATGCCCCTCGCCCTCGCTATGACGACGTTGGACGCCGAAACCGGTATGACGAGTATGCTGACTACTACGACGAGAGAGACCAGTATGCCTATGAGAGAAGCCGCAGCCCTCGCTTCGAGCCCCGGTGTGTCCTTCGTGAAGCCCCGCGTGATGACCATGCTGATCTCGTACGACTACCCCCACATTGGATGGAAGTGGTCGCTCAGCATAACGGTACGACGGCTGATTCTATCTACCGAACGCTGCAGGAGGACGCTGCTATCTTGGGCTACCGGTTCGGCTCGCCAGAGTTCGTCAACTACCTCTTCGTACGTGGTCTCCGTAACCTCATGTACGACGCCGATCTGCGCCTACGTGAACGCCATCCTGTGGCTCAGCCTAGAGCTGACTCCGTGGTGTTGAGACCAGCTCCCGCAAGGACGACAAGGCAAGTGGAAGAAGACTTCGATGACTTGTACGGAAGACTTGGTAGCGGCGAGGACACCAACAACCCGAGCGCGGTCATTACTGATCCTGCCGTTGTGGAGGCCGACCACGAGAAGGACGTCAATGTTGAAGACGATGAAGCCGACGCCCCTGCGGACGTGCAGCAAGATGTCCCTGTGATACCCGAGTGGGCTTTGTTCTTCGCTGGTGTTCAGGAGGCCCCTCCGAAGGCTCTCCCGCCGATTCCTGCGAGCTTCCGTACGAAGAACTGCACTTGGTACGATCTCCTGGCTGGTGGTCAACGACGCCCCGACCTCGACTGGGTGGATAATGAGGACGTTCTCTCTGGCAACTCCGCTGATGAATGGCAATGGGACGCCGTGTCTGAGTGGACTCAGTTTTGGGAAAGGCATTCTCATATCCTGCCCGACTCGTGCCTCAAGGAAGTTCGGACGTTCAACGCGGTCTGCCTACCCGTGGCTAGTGGTTTCATACCGGCCAAGGACAAGCTCTGGTCTTACCATCTTGACGGACGCGTATTGGTTATGACCGGCCTGGCCGCTGGTTCAAGGAACGCCTCTGCTAAGTCCACCGACTGTGACGGTTGGGTACCCTTATCGTACGAGCTGCTGCGTTGGTGCCATGGTTCCGGATTGTACGTGATGACTAATCTCAACCATACTGAGAAAGGTGTCTACGCTGGTCCGGACGCTCGCCACAAGATGCTCAATGAAGCCAATCTGGTCTTCTGTTGTCCGGCTCACGCCTCGGCCGCGGTTTATCGTCTGACCCTGCTGTCCAACTTGTACCCTCCGATACCCGGACGTACCCTTTATACGTTCAGGTCTCGCAAGTGTTGGGATACGGACCTTCGTGATGCTCATGGTCACTGGACGGGTGTCACGTACGACGAAGCCCAGGCTATGCTACAGCTGACTTTCCGTACGACTAACACTGCCGCCAACGCCGAGCTTACTGGTATGGACGCCTTGGCTCCGCGTGAGTTCGAGGTACAGTTTTGGGGTTCAGCTTCGGACGAGACTGTCAAGAAGGCCAGACACGAGAACGAGAAGGAGTCCCCGAGATGAGGCTTCACCACTTCGCCCGTCATGGTACGCCCTCCGACCGTATGGCTTATATGAGTATGTTCTCGACACGGTATCAAGATCCAGCCAACCCCTTTCGTCGTGAAGGACCTCTTCAAGGACCTGGTCAGACTCTCGGACGCCTTATGGACGACGTTGCTGAATGTACGGCAGGCCAATGGAAACTTTCCTTATACATCGTGCTGTACATGGTATAATCGCCACGTTTCTCAGCGCAAAGAGCGCCGGCTGTCACGCCAATCTTACACAATAGTGATCTTCAGAAGCTCTTCCGTCGCCAGCTGCTACGGTCTTCCTCAGCTGCTGTCTTCCTTCCTCCGAGTTGCCGCCGCCAGAGAACAGCGGCATCTTCTTAATTACCGGCTGCCACCGCACCTATAGTGTGGCTGGCTCCTTCGCTAATCCGGTGGGACATCTTGCTGTGCTGCAGCAGTGACGTCCAGATGCTTCATGATAGCCTTCATGAGACGGTTGAAGGCCTTTCGGCGCTTCAGGTCCGTCACGATCCTGTAGAGATGGAAGGGTATTCCCCCGGCCACCCTCTTCCGCGCAGGTGCCAAGAACGGACACGACTGCAGATAGTGGCGGAAATTCCCAATCGGGAAACCGCAGCACACTCCGGAGAGGTAGCTAGGTCGCAGCGGAAACGGTGCGCAGGGGTCATAGCCCGACCGAACACCACCGCACTGGCTGCCGGAGTAACTTCCCTGCGAATCCACAATGATGCGTGGGAGACACAGGAGAAGAACTCCTTTATAGCAGTTCTCAGCTTGGCGCGCTCATCAGACCACCAGAAGCGTGTGGCGATGCGCATCTGCTCCTTCAAGTATCGAGTGAGGGTTCGACCACTGACGCATCCCTCAGCATTCACCTCTGAGAGTTCGCCTACCGCCTTGGGCCGCCAGCTGGTCAGCTACCTCATTGCCCTCGACTTCGGAGTGCCCTGGGACCCAGTGTAACCGTACTAGCTCGGTGAGTCCTCGAAGGAGGATGGCAATCTGCCTTGCCTTCTCCCATTTCTGAGTTCTGGCTCGGCTAGCCAATATCCTCAAGACCGCTGAGGAGTCCCTGAAGATCTCCCAGCTTTCGCCTGCTACGGCGTTACCAATAACCCAGCGAGCCGCCTGCTCAACCGCATGGAGCTCACACTCCGTTATGGAAGAGTAGGACGGTAGACGCCAAGATGCCGAGTGCACTTGGACTCCCTTGCGAAAGACCACACCCAGCACCTGCTCGCCGGTCGAGGACCACCGAACCATCCGTATGGATCGCATTGCGAGAGCGCATGGCCTGCTTAGCATAGTGCAAGGCCTGCTCCCGCTCTGCGATAACCGTACCAAGACGAGTCTCCCAAGGTTGTATGGGGAGCGCTCGCCATTGCTGGATAGCCACAGAAGGCTGCTCATGCTGGAGACCCTTAACCTTCAGGAGGCGGCCAAGGGCTAGCTCATCCACAAGCAAGGCTAGTCGTCTAGCGGCCATGCCAGCTAATTTCACATGGGCAGGCGTTAATCCTGCGGCAACAACGAGAGCAGAATTGGAGGCATTTCGCGGGGCTCGAAGCGATCCGCGCCACCATTGCTGGCACTCGCATCACCAGATCCCTGGCTGTGGCAGACTTGAGGCCGTCGTACCACACACACACTCCGTGTGCTAGTCCAGGCAGGATGCCTACCCTATAGGTCCGTATGACTTTGGCACCGGTGGGGAAGCACGCTCCCAACCTAGGTGCCGCAGTCGATTCAACTTGGCCAATGCTTCAGACACCTTCAACCGGATATGGTGTTGAAACGTCAGCCTTTATCGATCAGACCCCCAAGCACCCGCAGTATACTGTTGACGACCTGGATTGGTACGTCCTGCAGGGTGAGGTCTTCTCCAATAGTGCGAGGAATAAGAGCTTGGGACTTCTCCGGTTCCCAGCTCAACCCGCGTCGTCAGCCCATTCGAGAAGATGCCCCTCGGCTCGCTTCCACTTGTTGACGAGAGCAGCGCGTGTCCTTGCGGACAGGCTGATCGTCGTGTCGTCAGCGAAGAGCGTCAAGAAAATCTCCAGGGCTTCTAAAGGCTTGAAGCGATCCACGAGGAGGAAGAGTGCTCAGCAGGTACAAGAAAGGTCCGAGGACACTTCCCTTGCTGAACCCCACATTGCAATCCGCGTTGGGCAAGACCCGCTAGAAGCGTCGCTGGTACGTCTACGCCTTCTGAGAGACCGGTCGAGATTGAGGGAAGTTGTAGCTGAGATTGTTCCGGACGGTATGGACGGAAAGGCTCCTGAACGCCCTGACGCTGGTACGTCCTCCTGCTCGAAGGACGGCCCGACTAGCTGAGCTGACTATGTTCTGTACGGTGACTTCAAGGGCCGCCGTGCGGACGAACTAAGATGAGATTCTTATTATGATTATTTTACACCGCTGTAGTACGAGGATTTATTCTTATCGCTTTTGTACGCGTGTTGCCCGATCTCTGCGGCAAACGGTCGTTGAGGCCCCTTTGTTGTCGGTCGCATATCGGTACGCCCCCGTCATTCTAGTAGCCCCAGTTTGGATCTGCGTGGGAGGAATGTGATGGGACGCGCTGCGCCCTGCTAGAGCGCAACTTCCCCTTTTTCTGTGGACGATCCGTCACTGTGTGCTCTGTCCCCTAGAATGACATCCTTCGGGGTGCTGCAGCCGTTTCGCGTATCTTTAGCTAGGAGCTATCGATCGTACGTAGCTCTCTAGCAGATCAGTAGATCATCCGATCATCCGATCATCCGTCCTAGACTACTATCGTCCTATATCTATCCTCGTCGTACGGTTCACCGCTACCGTACGTACTGATATTGGTCATAGCTCTGTCAACTCGACTCCTAAGTCCATAGTGTGCTGGTTGTGTTCTCCTCTTAGTTGGGACGGACGGTTCACTTCTATCACAGATCTTCAGTTACCGCTCGCCCTGAAATACATGCGAAGTGGCTCAACCCATCAGAAGCTTCGAATGTCGTCATCTCATCGATGATTGCTGCGGCTGACTCCAGTCAATCTGGGTCAGATCATCTGACTGCCACTGACTGATGGTACCAATAACGATTCGGGTGAGTCACCCGGGTGACCTCCGATCTCCAAAGTGAGAGTCTCACCAGTGTCAGTTTTGCCCACTCTTTTGAGGGATACAAGCGGAGCCCGTCGCTTCGCTCCGGAGTCGCTTCGCTCCAATGGCGGCGGCGGCGCTCTCAGCAGAAATGTTGTGCAGTTAGGCGTAAGTGCAGGAAAGTGTGAATTCTTCACGCGCGATGTAGTGAATGAGTACAGTTCTTATGAGAGATGAAGAGAGGGAATGTGAACGCACCGGCTTAATGAGGAAGCTGTGGAGTTGATTGAGACGTATGCGAAAGACGGGAAGATATAGAGATGGAACTGTGACAAACTTCTCGAATGTGAGTATTTCACGCACGATTATGTTGAGCTCAAATAGAAGTATTAATGTATGCTCTGAGGCCCAGGGTCTGGGCCACTGCCACAAATTCGCGTGGTCTCGTCCCTGAACTAAGCAGTTCGATGCCCACCGTGCCGTTTGACGGCGAAGGTACGCTCTAGGTACGTCTCAGCAGTGTGGGTTCAGCTCCGGACCCTTTCACTGGTCTTCATGATGATGACTGTGTTAAGATTTTCAGCATTAGCACCGCTGCCGAGATGTGTTTAGTGACGTGGCTGAGTTGTGCATGGTTGTTCAGTTATGATAATTAGATGCTGTAAAAAGTGGCGAATAGTGGATGTGCCGAGCGATGAGCAGAATACAACAATCACGCAATCCCGGAGAGGTGGGCGGTGATAGACTACGGAAATGGGGGTTATTGCAATTTGCATGAATACAGGCATAGCGTTGTGCTATGCCGATCCGGGCTAGTCGGGCCACTTGACCAGGGGGTTTACTACGAATCGTGACAGCATTGCCAGTCGTTGTTTTACGGAGTCTCCGATATGGTCACTTGCTCGCTTAGTTCATAGCTTCCGCTTCCAATGTCCATCTCTCGGAGAGATTCTCTCCTTACATGGCTTCACCGACCGTACATGGTTTGAATACTCTTTACAGGAGAGATCTATGCATAAATATAGCGACTACCGTATGGCAATTCGAGAGTGCTGGATTCAGTTCGGTAGAGAAGCTATGGGCTGTTCTCCCATTCCTGCGGAGGTACCCGTTACATATCACTGATATGATATCAGCGGATGGAGCGCATGTAATGACTCGTTTGAGCGCCTTGTTGGAGCTGGCGCTTCTCAGCTTTACTCTGTCTTGCACAGCTATCGACGCTTGGCTCTTGGGGTCTCACAACCATCATCTCACTGGAGTGCCGGTCTTAACCCCATCCGGAGCACCTGCGGCCTTTCCGAGAATGTCTCCCATATTGCTGTGAGCAACAAGTGGATTGTTAGTGTGACGCGGCTGACCTTATATCATTATCTATTTGTCAGCCGCGCCAGGAACTCACTGATTTACGTATAGAGCGGGTGCGTAGTACGCACTGCGTACCAGAAGAGCTCCCGAGAAATGGCAAAACTTTATCATAAGAGGTGACTATTTGGTTCTACTTTGTTACTTGTCAGACATTGTTAGAAGCGAGGTCTATGTCCCCAGCGTCTGCGCATTGCTAAAGTGCTCAGATGATGAAGTCCGTGATATCCGCCTCCCATATGGTCTAGCGCCTCAATGTGGCGTTGTAGTGATACTCATTCGGAGTATTCGAAGCTAGACCGACTATACCGAACTCGACGATCACCCAACGGGTGGTGACTGAGTGGCGGTAAAAATTCCCTCCTCCCAACTTTCCATCTATCTATGCCTCCTTCTAGCCTCTGCGAAGTCGAGTCGCCGCTACGATTACTACCATGACTGTGGTACTGTCCGGGTTGTGCATTGGCTACATTGCTGCCCGACGAATCGTCGGCGACGATATTGGCTGATACTCATAGTCGATTATACTGTAGTTGTGGATTACCGGCTGTATTCCCTCGTTATCCTCGCCACTTTTAACCTTTTGCTTTAGCGTTTCGATCATGTTTCACTGTGTGTACTGCATATTTTTGGGGTTGAGCGACGATACTGTCACTGGTTACTGCCCGTGAGTGCATTGGTCGTAGTAAGGGCGATACGCCAATACTATTGGCCCAATAGGCGTGTAATGCCCCGGTAATAGGCGTTGCGTTGTGAATCCCATCACAACTTGGGATATCCGCCTACTACTCGACAGTTGTGACTCACAACTTGTGAGATTCCCTTCTAGCAATTAACAGCACAAAGCGTTCAACAAACGTCAAAAACTGTCAGAAACTTTTCCGCAAACATGTTGAGGCCCGTGCTATGAATCGCGGGATGTTCACGTTTCGTACACCAAACAACGTCGGTACATTTTCGACTCATGTCTCTAATACTCATACATTTTCGAATCGTACACGAAATACTCGTACACTGAATAGTCATACATAAAATACTCATACACAAGAGATTCGTACATATAAAACTCCTATACATGATGCTCGTATATATAATACCCGTACATATAACACCCGTACACATAATAGGCGTACACTTTCAACTCGTATACCGGCATTCCATACACTCTCATTTCGTACACAACCCCAGTTTCAAGTCTGGTAAGGGGGTCCCTGCACTTAGGATCGAACTTGCTACCTTCTGATCGAGAGTCCGCTACTTTAACCACCATACCACTCACAGTAATAAACTTTTTCTCACAGAGTGGCGCGCACAGTTCTCTCCCTATAGACAATATAACTTCCTCCGCTCCGTCAGTGCACCCAGCGCGCGGCCCAAAAATGCGACTCAGCAAGCAAAGTGTACGAGTCGTGCTCGTGTACGAGTTGCCAGTGTATGAGATTCACGTGTACGAACTTTAAGTGTACGACTCACTACATGAACGAGTATTATATGTACGAGTGTCATGAGTACGAGTATTACGTGTACGAGTCTCAAGTGTACGAAATGACGATGTATGAATCCAATGAGTGAACGAGTATTCAGTGTACGAGCCGTGTACGAAGCGATAGTGTACGAGTTTTCGGTGTACGAATCGTAATACACCCTAAATCGCGCACCCGGACACCACTTAAGTTAAGTGACTTAACTCACAGTGAGTTACTCACTTATACATTCTAAGTACATATCCAGGCTTATTCTCCCGGCTAGGTAGTCCGTAGTGTAGTGATGTAGCCTACGCGACTCTTTACTCCTTGACTCTCGGGGCTGCGTTCCACCCATCACAGAGTTCAAGCGCGTATCAACTCTTGATTGCACGATCTTGAGCTTATCGCAAAAACCCCAAAAAGGTTGTTCAGTGAATAGTCCAAGTGAAAAATCTTTATCAAGACAGAGAGCAATGGCGTACCCTGGTGTTTTCGGCAACAGTGCTGCCAACTCCACCATACAAACAGCGAGTTAAATCCTCCGCTCCAGGCGCGTGGGTCCGAGACTCGGACTCCGAGTGGAGGGCGATTTACGTCCCTTCACTAGAAAGGGCAGAGTCGGTGTGCGACTCACGCCCTTGCGCCCGGGAAGAGGAGGGTTGGGCCAAAAACAAAATCCCGCGGGACACGTGACCCGTGACGTGTCCCCCATGCTCATCGGTACGTGGACGACGAGCTTGCACGTGAAGTCGCGCGTGATAGCTTAATCGATTTGTGCGTGCGGGGGGCGCGCCCTGCGCTCCCTAGATTTAACTCCTGACCACTGAAGTGGTCTCCAAGAATCACCAGGATAGCGCCCTAAATCAAGGGACTGTCCTACTCGCACGACAACCTGGCTCAGTGAGCACTTTAGCGATGCGCAGACGTTGGGGAATTTCAAGATTGTCGAGTAGTAGGCGGATATCACGGACTTCATCATCTGAGCACTTTAGCAATGCACAGACGTCGGGGAATCTCAAGATTGTCGAGTAGTAAGCGGATATCACGGATTTCATCATCTGAGCACTTTAGCAACGCATTTCAGCATCTGTGGTATAATGTCAGATTGTCTACGTTACACAACGAGATTACGAATAGAACAACTGCCTGCGGTGGAGCTTCCTCAAGACGTATAAGACATCTCCACGACATATCTTACAACTCAACACTTCCAACAAGAAAATACCTAAATGTAAATATTATAGCGCGGTACGTAACGAAAAGTAGATTGCTGTAAAGTTGACGGGAGGTGTCGTATCGAAAAGAAAAGCGGCCAGAGAGAGTTATCAAGCTGTGAGTCTCCATACTTCTCAGCACTTTTCACTTCTGAGCAAGGTTGCCGAGGTGCTCGAAAATAAACCACCCAGAGTGATGATGAAGTTAATCATTTGGCTGAGCGAATGGGCAGTCATATGGTAAATGTGTTTTGGATAGGCTGGAATGTACCGCCGGTACAGTACCGGTGATAATGATGAGTTGTTCAGTATAGCAGGCTTCCATGACCATGGTCCCAAGTTCTACACATGGACATGTCATATTCTTGGGCAAACCCATATATGAAGGTATCACCCTGAGCCGAGAAGATCGAGAGTGGTCCTAGAACATTTCACGATGAAACGTCCGCGTATTGGAAAAATCCTGGCCGAGCGAGCGAAAACGAAAAAAACCGGAAAAACGCGCACAGTTTCGTCGGACGTAAATGACTGAGACGAAGTGAACGATGGATGATCCATCATGGATCAAACACTTCGGCACCGAACATACCAGGAACGAAACGCTCACGGACGAATCGCGGTACACCCATATAAACATACTCTCAGAGTCCTCGGTGGATATATCGACGCATTCCCGGTGGAAGGTTGAAAAGTTGGAAGGAACAGATTTTCTAACAATTTGCACCCCGGTGTGAACAACGTTTAAGGACTTTAAGCGTCATTCACACCGGAGCAAATGAAGTTAAAGTCACAGGCCTAGGCTGTATGAGGTGCCGCTGTATGAACTGAAACTGTTCGAGCCTCGAACTTCGAGGTAATGTTGTACGGGTTGAAACAGTTCGGAATTATCCAGTGAGGAGTGGAACTGTACCAAATTGCCTTGTACTTCTTGATACTGTACCGATGGGCACTGTACTATCTGAAACAGCTTCAGTTGTCACCTAGTAGTGTGACTAACGCTGTAACAGCGCCGCAGTTCGCAAACCTACCTATACCACTCGAGTATTTTTTTGGCTCCAGATCGAGGCATTTTTCTTGACTCGAGATATAGCTGCTTATCTCGCAGAGCGGCCAGTGTGATCCTCGCCCGATATGAACCGTTTACTCATTCTTTGGGTATCGGGCTTGCTGTATACCAACCTTTGGAACTCACTGTCACCTCTCGAGATCGTGGGGCACGGCTCTCCTTCTAGCGCCCTGTTTGTGTGTGCATGAGATGTTCGACGAGCGGCTACGTCGACAATCGACACAATCTGTGACATCTACGGGTCCCATAGTACGGGGGGAGGCAGCCCGCCCTTTAATCGTGACCCGATCGCGTTGGGGCAAACTTATCTCAGTGCCACTGAGTCAGTGGGACTATCGGATACTATCGGATAGTCACCATCTCGCTTTTCAACCTTAGCAATTCACCCACACACACGAGAGTTTGAACGACTCTTGTCCTTCTTGGAGCGATTACGCACTCGTCATCGGTCGATTACCGTAATCGGATTACGTCATCGGTTACTCATACGGGCCTCTTGGACAAGTTATGGTTCCGTGATGTGGAGCCGTTGCACGCATGCCCCGATGGGGAGAGTGACCATTCAACGCAATATGTTCTCACAGAACCAGCTGACGATCCCAAGTTGGATTCCCAACCCAATGGGACTGCTCGGCGATCTGGAGTGCGAATGCGCCAGCGTCGTAGGTACCAGCATTGAGTACGACGAGGGCTCATACTAAGGCAGCGCGTTTCGTGGAGCGCACGCGTGCTCTTACGCATGCCCAATGTGAAATATCGGGGTGGCCTTAGCAGAACCGAAGGAAGGGCGAAGTCGATGTAGACAAGTCTGAGTGGTTCTTGATGTCACAGTAGTTCTGGAAGGCCTCAATCCCAAATACTTGGAACTCGAAGTCAGAGGTGTAGTAGTTGAAAGGTCGGGTTGAAGAGATCAAGTACCACGTAGGAGGAGTCCCACAGTGGCAGCAAATGAGTAGACTCGTACTAGAGTCTCTCTCTCACTCGAAATCTCAGCTCAGGGGCCCACCTAAAGAATTGAAAAGGCCGACGGTTATATGTAGACAACTGAGGCGCGCGCCAACTACCGTGCGCGGTCCCCTCGAACCAGCGGTTCGTCACACCAAACACATGCCCGACGCTAGATGACGCATGACTGCGCAGGATACGTAATCGCCTATAACTTCATAGCCAGAGCGCTTATAGCTAGCTGAGGGTAAGAACGAACCGGTAACTTCTCCCATACCTACTGCCCGAATTTCAGTCTCATATCTGCTACGCACTAAGAATAGAGTAACATGATACCAAGAATCACGATTTGCTACTACTAGTCCATGGGCCTTTATAAACGAGTAGTTTACCTAGGTTAAAACCGGCGCGGAGAGACGCCGTGTTATGTTGTGCGCACAGCGGGACACCTAGTGTCCCGACTGTGCCTCCCACGCTAGCAAGCTAGTACGCCGACTACCGGCTTGAGTTATCAGGTGCTTGCTAACGGCTCGGAAGTCGAGCGTCGTCCCCTTGACGCTCTCTCTCTTTTTTTTAACCGAGGTCTTCGAGAGGCAACTTGTGCCTGCCGAACCGCGATCGCCACTTGCAGCATCGCCTTCGGCCTTGGCACAGTTTGCCTTCGCGTTTCCCTCGCTGCCGTCGTGAGGTCCCGTGACGGGACTCCCGTCGACCTTTCCGACGCTGGCTTGGTACCGCGCCTTGCCCCATCTCGGAGACCAGAGTTTTTAGCGCTCGCCCGGGGGCCCCAACCCCCCGGAGCGCGAAAGAGCGCCTTCGGCGTACACTCAAGCTTTTGGCAAAGCAAGTTCGCGGCCAAAGCAAGTTCGCGCCTGCACCCAGAGCGATTTTTCTGGAAGAACGTCTCTCTCATCTCCGAATGTTGTACGACAACCAACATGAGCACTGCGCGCTGAGCAGACTCCTAGCGGTCGCGTGAAATGCCAGAGGCCGCGGAGAGCGGACCGCTTAACACAGCTGAGAAGCTGCGCGCCAGCGCACACTAGCGTTGGCTTGCTCTGGGGACACGCTTCTCCGCAGCGAATGATGCTTCCTCCTCCGTCCAAGCTCATAACGCGCCAAGTATAAGATGTATTCTTCAATATTCAGAGTGTTGTATTCTGATAGGTATCCGCTCAACATAGTGGTGAAAAGAAGGGCTGAAAAAAGTATCAGTATCAATAAATCAATGGTGACCTTGTCTAACGGGGCAAGAGAACAGAGGAGACAGATGCAACCAAGTAACGCAATACTCTACCATTAATTGCCCATCACGCATGCCATCACCATCATACCAACATAATAGTAACTGTTGAGGCTACACGGAATCACGTCGTGGTGTACTTTTGTTGATGTGTGCGTTACTATAGTCTGCTAAGCAGACTCTGCTTCCGACGTCACGTCGGTTGTATCCCTTGATATCCACTGATTTTCTACCATAGATATCCTCATCCTATCTTACAAATACAGTAACTGTCGGGTTCGAGCTTCTACGCACCCTGCGCGCTCGGGTCTCATCATCAATTATCGATTTTCGATTCGCTAAACCTGTAAAACAGTGGCGCCAGGTCCGTGCGTGCGAGTTGGCCCGACATCGAGACACGGTCGATTCGCGCATAGCTGTAAAGCGGCAAAACGCTCAAGATATATCTATTATTGCTTTGAATCGGGTAGCTTCGAGTTGTGTGACATCCACATTGTGAATATGCACGGATGTGGGTCAACCTCGGTTGCCTGCTCGCTAGTAAATTACCAGCGGCAATCATTCGGGAACCTCGCCTGTATTGGTTCGCTGATTTGGCTACCGAGCTCAGCTTACTGAATGAACATGAAGTCCCCCTTCCTTGTGACAACCTTGCTCGCCGTTTCTGTAGCCGTTGTCATCCAAAACGATGAGTCCGCGACCAAGGATGTGAAGGAATTCATCGCCAACCACGTTACGCTGGAGGACGTCGTAAGGAGCCACTACAAGTTCAGAGATGACTCCGTCGTAAACAGCGCTCAAGCTCATGTTGCCGGTCGCTCGCTGTTGCCTTTTGAGCGCTCCGGTTGCGAGGTATGCACCTGGTACCGTTTTGACACCAATGGGATTCGGACTTGTTTAGCTAAATGCACTGGCTTCAGTGCCGGTCAAGGTGTCGGTGGCGGTTCCTTTAGGAGAAGCCTGACAGAGGGCACAACTGCAGATGCTGTGATGGCCGATGGCGCGGATGATTAACTTGGCTGTGATGGCACCGCCCCCTTGCGGTGGATTATACTATGGTTACTAGAGCCTGTGATGTCTCTACGTTGGGTGCTGTAACTATATAGTGACCAGGTCAAGGGTCTGCGCACAGGCGAATCATTTTCTTTTTGTTATATACTTAATTGGTACAAAACCAGTTAGGTAATCCGTATTCATTCAGATGCAGTGGACAATTCTGTACCTCTCCGTTGTGCGTGCAATCACGTAGGGAGAGCCCGCTCACCCGGACTCTGCTGTGACCAGCCGCACGCTCACTACGATCGCCAGTCTACACTGTACTGCTTTCTCAGCAAATGAGTAGTTCTCGCGTTGGATCAGTCGGGGCCCCCAACTCGGGGGCTCGCTGCAAGTACTATACGGATGGCGGATAGTGAGTCCGGAGCACGATATTTCGATAAGTTGGTACCGCTTAGTCGTGGTGGCGTGAGCTGAAGTCCGCGAAGGTCCGGGACTTTCGGCAAGACCCTCGAATGAGGCTCATTCATCGGCCGATTGTCCCCCTCAGGGTTAAGAAGTTTCTATTAACTTCCAACTTGCGTTGGCTTTCGAACGATAGATACCCACGAATCGCAAAAAGGGCCAACAAGAAACGGCCTGTGAGAGACTCAGCAGCTGGCTCCCGCTGATGCCGCTGCGATTCACGAGGAGGTCTTACTGAGGTAAATCCCGCAGGGTTTTATCGACGGTGAAACCGTCACGAAAGGGGACAATATTTGTGTGCTAGCAACATTGGCTAGAGCGCTAGCCAGGACGGATTCACCTTCTCGTGATACTGACCGTTGTCAGGGTGTAAGATCCTAGTACTGTCGCGGTACTACCGCGGTATATCTTCCTCGACGAAAGGAAGGCGGTTCTGCTAAACGCGTGAACCCAAGCCACCTTTCGTTTGTCAGTTCGTCATCATGTTTCTTGGTAACGATTTGAGCGACCCTGCAGCCTCTGCGCGAGTCGATCAATTTGTCTTCAAGAATCTTGACCGCATTATGAATTATGAATCAAGATAATGCGGTCATAGCCGCAGGACTCCCGGTGGCTGGTCTGCGCCTCGCCATAGAGGACGTCGTGACTAGCCCCTAGTCCCCTCTCTTTCCTTCTAGGACCCCAATCTGAGCGGCTCTGCAGCCTTTGCGTGAGCCGATCAATCCCACCCTACCCACTAACCGAGACTACGGGTGAGCCTGGACCTACCCCAATATCCGGGTGTAGGTCCTCGCTGGGCTGGCCGCTACACGCGTACGGGTTGTGTACCCGCTGTGCGCAGCCAAACGCAGGAACTGTTGGCGCAAGGCCACAGGAAGGGCATTCGGCGTAACCCCTTGTCGTCCTCACCGCCTGCAGGTCCGTCGCGGCCACCGCCCCGACTCCCAGTCCCCGTAGTTAGAGGTTTCATGGTAACTTTCGCGGACGCCGGAAAGTGTCATATCAAACTGTGCAACAGAGTCCTAGCGGGTTCAAGTACGAATATATATTTAAGTACTCACCACAGTACACTTATCATTGTTGTCCGTTGATAATAACCTCAAAAAGTCTACAGTATCGCTACAGATCGTTTAGCCGACTCGCAAGAAAAGTTCACACTGTGAACTTCACAGATGGTACCGCGGTATCGCCAATCGCCAGATGAAGCGTCGCCCTCTTCAACTTCAATGCGTCGCGGAATATCGCAGTCGAGGATGTTATTGCTGATCTGCGCAGACCAGGAGTTCAACGACCATTAAACGAGGTCTGTGACACTGTGGGCATCAGGCCAGGAGCGAGGGCCCCACAGAAGTTGTGTAAGGTGGCCGAATCACTGGTTCGGAATCCGTGATCGGAGGAGCTGGATGATCATCAATCTTCTTCCATGGGCTGATGATTATTGACCGCCAAGTGTCTGAATCTCATAATATTCCTTGCTCTCCGCGCGCTGCCGCTGACGGTCTTCGGTTTCCATTCACGATAGTAGACTGTTTGTGGTCATGCAGGATGACCCATGCTTCAGAGTGGTGCAGAAAACATGACTGAGCTCGCGTTGAGAAGCCAGAGTCTACGGGCGGGGTGTTACCAATGGTATTACCATTGTGATAACACCCCTCGCCAATGGTAACTTAACAGCCAAGCGCTTCCTAGCCAGAGGTAGAAGCCGTATGAGCATTCCACGGACTGGACCCACGTTGAGCACCATGTCCAGAACGGCCCTAGCGAAATCCGAGGGTCGTTGTACGGTCGTCAGACTTTTAATGATGTGAGAAATCATAATAAGACAGCAAGTCTGCGTCAATAACAAAACCACGGCGCTCGTTTTTGTAGACAGCCTATGGTTCAATTGACGTTCAATAATGCAACCGTTGCATTGCAACGTCACAAAAGCCCCAATTACTTGCAATCTAGGATCTTGGTTTTCGACAGAAGCCAGACGGACTTGTGAAACAAATGTGAACAGCAGGATGCAAGAAATGGAAAATATGGCTAGGCGACATCGCTATGAAGTTACGATCCCAAAATATTGTAACTTTCGATATTGGCTCAGGCCGAAACCGACCTGAAAAACCTCACCTTCCTTCAGGCGAAACTTCGCGCAAATCTGCCACATCGCCGCCACATTTAGCCCGTCCGCCTCGTTGGACGTCAACACGCCACATCAAGCGCGTCCATCTCTTAGGGCAACATGCCATATAAACCACGTCCATCTCGTGCAAAACCAATAACCCAGTCAAGCACGTCCATCTCGTACGATAACAATGACGTCACATCAACACGCCATAATATGGCGGCCATATCATGTACATCCTACACAAGTAGCCCTGTGGGACACGTCCACGTGGCGAGTCATCGTAGGCCAGGCCAAGAACGTCAATCTCATAGGACATATACAGAGAGAAGAACCAAGACCCCCGCACACGCTCGACCAGCTCGGAGTTGAACTACGATCTATAACATCGAAATCAACTGCGTCCTCTGGCGCAGAATGCGTATGTTGCAGACCTATGACGCGAGCCTATTTTAGGGCGAGCGAGATTTACATTGGTCGCGTGTTGTAACGCTCGGGCGAGCGAGAATTGCATTGATCGCGCATCTTAGCTAGTAAGCTAGGCTTTGAGCTACTGTCGCTCTTAGTGAGTTAGAGAGTATACGTTGCTATCTACGTTGTACTATCTCGTACGACTACATACTACTGCCACTTCTATCTACGGTTATCTGCTGTATCTCTGGTTAATACTAGAGATCCTTAGTTAGCCTATTATTATCGTCTATCGCTTGGTGAACCGGGTATTGTGTTATCTAGTACCGCGGTCGGTATAGGGAGCTCTTTAAATAAAACGCGATCCACAACAAATGGTAGCAGCTCCTTGTTATTCCGCTCTATCGTGGAATGGTCCTTTACTGGTTAAGCTATCTTTGGAGCAGTTGGAGGGTCTATGCTTTAGTAGGCAACTGCCGACGTCGTTGAAGAGGGATGAAATGGTCGCGACTATTTTGGGTGGTAACTCGCACGTTCAAGACGAGAGTGAGTTTATACTTTACCGGCTGGCTTATCGTAAGCAGTTTGGTGAAGAACCCCAAGTCCCCGATGTCAACAACTCCGAAGTAGAAGAGCTCCAGTTGGATCCTATACCCCGAGAAGATAGGTCGAAGGATAAGGTAGAAGAAGCCTCTAGAGGGAATCGATTGCGTATCGACGATCTTATGGCTGATATTCGTACTGATCTAAATTCTGGAACCGCTATTCCTATTAGAGGGACTGAACCATTGATTATTAGTAGTACGGTAGATGATAGAAATCTAGAAGAACTTGGTAGAGTTCCCCCTAAGTCAACTCCTTTAGAGACTGGGGTTAGTACAAGTCATTTTGGTATTGGTCTGGGTGGTGGTTCTGGTGGTGTTTCTGTTGGTGGTCAGGAGAAAGGTCTTGGTGGGTCTACCGATATTATTAAGGAGGTACCCGCTAAGGAGACTCCGACTACTATTATTTCACAATTTGAGAAGTTGGAGTTACGAGTCCAGGAGGCATTGAGTGCAGCAAGAGACGCTGAGTCTAAGCAGCAGGTTGTCAATGAGGCCTTATTACGCCGTATTGAAGACCTATCAAAGCCCCCGGAGAACCCAAGCTATGGTCATATGACTGGGTCGGAGGTTATGTCTAATCGTAAGGAGTGTAAGTCAACGCACTCCTCAGTGAGGTCCATCCTTAAGGACGATCATGTTACTATGAGAAAGGCATTGGATACCCGAAGGCAAGTCACTATTGATCATGATGGTTCTCGCTATCGTACTGCCAACGAGGTCGTGTTCGACATCTCTACCCCCCAACCGGCTATGGCTCAACGCTATGGTGGTGATGGTGGTAATGGTGGTGGTTATGATGGTCGTTATGATAAAGGTGGAAATCGTGGTGGTGTTACTGGTACCCAGACTGGGAATTATTATCCGGCTGAGAGTGACTATGTTAATGTACAGCATCACCAGATCCGCCCATCATGTGGCGGCAAGACCTTGGGACCGATTATACGAGGTCAAGGTAGTGCAGGCCAGGGTGATTATCGTAATGTCCGTGGCCACGGGTATGCGACTCGTAATCGTTTTATAATTGATGGTATTAATGGCTCTGATCACTCTCGTGTTACTAGACCGATTGCTAAGGATGATGTTATGTCCGGAGCTAGGGCTGGTAGTGTGAGCGAGGGTGCGTCGTTATATGTGAGACGTTCAGATGGTACCTTTGAAGCAATTGGTAAGGTGCCTTCGGTTAGTCCTGGTGGTGGTTCACCCACTTCGGGTGTAGATCGTCCGCCGAGTCCTATTGGTATAGATGTGCCTCCTAATAGGAGGAGAGATTTGCCTTCTCGCACTTCCACTGGAATTGTTTCTACTACTAGCTTGAAGTCGGTGGTAGAGGTGAATCCCAAGAAGGCGAAGGTTCGAGCTAATATGGGCTATGTGGCACCTACCTATGATTATGTTCAGTCCTTTTGGTTGTTACCGCCTGAGTGGCAACGTGACCGCCCAGCAGGCCTTGAGCAAGCCGGCAGTGATGTATTTTTATCTGCTATCCAGCTGGCCTTCGTGAAATCGTGGTGGTGTTACTGGTACCCAGACTGGGAATTATTATCCGGCTGAGAGTGACTATGTTAATGTACAGCATCACCAGATCCGCCCATCATGTGGCGGCAAGACCTTGGGACCGATTATACGAGGTCAAGGTAGTGCAGGCCAGGGTGATTATCGTAATGTCCGTGGCCACGGGTATGCGACTCGTAATCGTTTTATAATTGATGGTATTAATGGCTCTGATCACTCTCGTGTTACTAGACCGATTGCTAAGGATGATGTTATGTCCGGAGCTAGGGCTGGTAGTGTGAGCGAGGGTGCGTCGTTATATGTGAGACGTTCAGATGGTACCTTTGAAGCAATTGGTAAGGTGCCTTCGGCTAGTCCTGGTGGTGGTTCACCCACGTCGGGTGTAGATCGTCCGCCGAGTCCTATTGGTATAGATGTGCCTCCTAATAGGAGGAGAGATTTGCCTTCTCGCACTTCCACTGGAATTGTTTCTACTACTAGCTTGAAGTCGGTGGTAGAGGTGAATCCCAAGAAGGCGAAGGTTCGAGCTAATATGGGCTATGTGGCACCTACCTATGATTATGTTCAGTCCTTTTGGTTGTTACCGCCTGAGTGGCAACGTGACCGCCCAGCAGGCCTTGAGCAAGCCGGCAGTGATGTATCTCTATCTGCTATCCAGCTGGCCTTCGTGAAGAACAGGGTTAAGATGAGCGCTAACAAGCTGGTCAACCATGTTCGGAAGCTCAAGGATGGGTGTTATACTGGTCCTCATGACAAGCGGTCTTGGCATGTAGTTCAACGAGAGATCATCGAGAACCTTAATCGTACCTGTATCGAGATTCCGAGGGTGCATTCTCTCTATTTAGTTGACTGCCTAGATGCCGAGCAAAGTAAGCTGGTTATGCGTAAGCTTGGTCCTGCTAACTTCAAGACTGCCGATGACGTTGAGTTGTTGGCCACCTTATGGAGTCTGTTCGACGAGCTCTTCCGTTCGGAGTCCGCACCGGAAACCGAAAGTGATAGGCTGCAGTCGGCCAGGAAGTCCCAGAGTGAGTCCTTATCGGATTATCTACAACGACTTCAAGGTCTCATCTACAATGTGGAGATGGAGACTGGACAGACTATGGTGGAGTCTACTCGCATTGCGAGACTATATGGTAGTCTACCAAGGGTGGATGTCCAATTTCTTCGCAAGGAGTTCTCTAGGGACCTGACCTTTGACCAACTAGTCACTAGGGTGGGTGAGTATTTCAAGAACCCGCTCGACCGTGAGTCCTATGAAGTGTTTGTGCGTCAGTATAAGATGAGTTCTTCGTCCTCTTCAACGCCTGAGAAGACCGGTGGATTCTCCCATGTGGACCTCAAGGCCGTTGAACCTGAAGAAGATGGTGCACAGAGACCGACTGAGGATGTGACAGCTACTACTGGTGGTTCTCGTAAGGCCAAGAAGAAGAAGAAGATGAAGTCCAAGCACGGCAAAGGTGAAGAGTCGGTACAGGCGGTTGCGACGGTCTGTACAAGATGTAATGTGGCGGGCCATTCGGCTGCGTATTGTCGTAGCGATGCTGCCGACATTGTCAAAAACCGTTGCTATGTGTGCAGTGATAAGTCACATCGTGCTAACCAATGCCCTAAGGACAAGTCTGTTGTCTACTGTGAGCGGTGTTCTCTTAAAGGGCATGTGGCCGGTGTATGCCGGCTTCCTTGGTCCCTTATACCTGCTGTTAAGACGGCGACAAACTCTACAACCAGGAGTGGTCCTGAACAACCTCCTCAACCATCTGGTGATTTTTCGACCAAGATTGGTTACAAGGCTGAAGGTGATGCTTCGCAACCTTCTGCTGGTCAACCTGCTAATCAGCCAACTGCGGCTGCGGTGAGGTGGGAAGACTGCGAGACCCAGTCTATTGCTAAGTTAGACTTGAGCAAGGGTCTCTTATATGCCTGTGTCAGGGTTTATAGTAAAACTCGAGAGCCTGTAGTACTGCAAGGCTTGTTGGACACGGGTGCGTCTATAAGTTTTATTGACTCCAAGTTAGCCTCGGAATTGGAGGCTAAAGGTGCTGGTATAGTTGAGAAGCTGGGCAAGCCCTTCGCTTGCAAGCTTGCTGAGAGTAGTGTCCGCTATGTTGACTCCGTATGGAAGTGCAGCATAGAGCAGAAGGTCCGTGATGGTTCATCAGGATGGACACCGGTTCAGTTTTTCTTGATGCCCAATATCCAGCACCCCGGTGCCATTATTGGTAGGGACTTGTTTGAGACTTTCGGTTACTGCGTGGGTAAACTTACGTCGTGCAGTAGCTCAACTCTATGTCTCATGGAAGCTGATCCCTTTCTAGCCTCTGTAGGCCCTCGTGACCAAGATTCTTCGAGAAGGTTGGTGGTTTCTTGCGATCATGTCAAGAAAGATGACTGCTCTACGACCGTGGGTCAGTGTGCCGCCGTTAAGGAGGTGGATTATAAGACCTATGAAGGTCGCATGGCTACGTTAGAGTGGAAGAGTGCGTCTCGTCCACCTCGCTCCTACGGAGCTGCTGTAAAGCGAGCTCAACGGTTGGAGCACTCCCTGCGTAAGAGGGGAGGCCAAGCCATGGTTGACAAGTACACTGAGCAGTTTGAGGGCTGGTTACAGAGCGGGTTTATTCGTAAGGTTGATGACTCGGTGGTTCTTCACTATCTCTTTCACCATCCGGTGATAAGAGAAGGTCATGCTACGACGCCTATAAGGCCGGTCATCAATGGTCAGAGCTTAGACCCCTACCTTCGAGAGACTGAGTGTGACCTCATGCACATCACTGATATTATTACGCAGTGGCGGCAGAGTGATCACTGGGTGAGTACGGACCTCTCTAAGGCCTTTCTTAGGATCCAGCTGGCAGCGGCTTCGCAGCCGTTCCTCGGCATATATTGGGGGAAGAGCTCATACGTCTTCTGCGTCTTGCCATTTGGCCTAGGCATGTCTCCATCGTGGCTAACTGCGAACGTTCGTGAGGTCCTGCGTCGGTTATCTTCCGAGGGTGAGTTCATTGGCAAAGTCTTGCCATACATGGACGATTTGTTGCTCTTGGTGAAGGACGGGGATCAGATCCATACTCAACAGCGGTTGTTGGTGCAACGATGTGAGGCCGACGGTTTCCCAATTGCCATCTCTAAGGAGGTTTGGTGCACTCAGCCAGAACATGCCACTATACTCGGTGTACACTGGCATGGTAGCACACATGATACTATTGGTGTGTCTTTCAAGTGCCCTACTCCGACTCCTTCTACGCGCCGTGAGTTACTGAGTGTCACCAATGCTCTCTACGACCCTCTCGGACTTATGATCGAGTGGGACATGGCTGGTCGGTTACTGATGCGAGCTGCTGCGACCTTTGACTGGGACACTCCTCTTCCGAGTGACCTCCAGGAAAAGGCTCGGAGCTTTGTTGAGAAGCTCACTGAGGCAGTCCGTGTGTTCTCTGTCAAGAGGAGAATTCATTGTGACCGGTTGGTGTGTTATGTAGATGCCAGCAACGTTGCCTGGGGCGTCGATATTTATACTACCGACGGTGTGAGGGTGCGTGCTAAGGGCGGCTTGTTCTCTAAGGAGAAGAGAGATAAATGGACGGTTCCTAGAAAGGAGCTCCTGGCCCTTATCTACGGTCGACAACTTCTGATGGAGATCTGGAAATCTGTTCCCGAATCCAAGCGAAGTTGCTGTAGTGCTCTCATTCTCTCAGACTCCCAGATTAACTGCTATAGACTTCATAAAGAGGCACAAGCAGTTGGCACTAAGGCTTGGGAGATCAAGAACATCACTGCATTGAGAGGCTGGCTTTCCAACCACAATGTCAAGCTAAGGCATGTTGTCACCAACCTGAACAGCGCCGATGCTATCACTCGTGGTGTGTGCTATAATGAGGTCAAAGAAGCTGACGTCAAGGAAGCTGCACGTTGGTGGGTCGAGGCTGATTGTGAAGGGGAAGCCCCTTGGGGCCCTACTATCGACTTCAAGTTTGAAGACTTGGAGATTGCCTCGGAGAACCAAGCGGCCGATGACGAAGGTGAGGACATCTCTATTGTGGGTCTAAACCCTGGTAATCAAGAGGAGATCGACGATGACTTCAACGCGTTCCGAGTGGATGCTGAAGAGAAGGAGACTCCCTTAGACCATATTATAGAGAGGCATCGACATCTTCTTGAAGGAGTTCGTCGATGGAAGACTAAAGCCTTGCAGAAGCCCTATGTCGCTCCATCTTATCATGATGCGTGGATGAGCCTCATCAGATTAAGGCAGTCCGAGTCCGAGGAGATTAGCCGAATACGGTCGGTCCTCTTGGGTAAGAGCGATGATATTATGGGCATGTCTGCTAAGAAGCGTCGCCATATTAAGGCGAGCTTTGGTATATGTTCCACGACCGACGTGGTCATTCGAAGGGTGCGTCAAGACCGTTCAGCTAACATTGTCAATCAAGTGGTTGTTCCGTCTGAAGATCCTTTGATTAAGCCTCTGATGCGCAAGTACCACTACTCTCGTGCCCATGAAGGGTTCGAGGCTACGTCCTATGCTTTACAGCAAGATGTCTGGTGGCGAGGCTTGCGTCGTGATGTTCGCAATTTCGTGCGGACTTGTCTGACATGTCGGTTGGTGCGTGGCCCTAAGAAGCATCAGGTTGAACCTGGGTTGCTTCACTCGGTACCTTCTCCGTGGTATGCGGTAGGAATTGACTTAACCGGTCCCTACAACGAGAGTGTGCAGGGCTATCGCTACTTGTTAACGATGACGTGTCTTTACTCCCGCTTTCTGGTTGCGGTCCCTCTAGTAGATATAACTAGTGATTCCGTGGTGAGAGCGTGTGAGTCTACGTTTAAGCGCCTGGGTATCCCCTCTATTATAGTAGGGGATAATGGTAGACAGTTTACTGGCTCTAAGTTTAGAGCCTACTGTTCTCGGAACCAGGTGCGCCATTGCCTGATTCCACGGTATTCTCCGTGGCTGGGAGGGAAATATGAACGAAGCCATCAACTACTCCATCGAGCGCTAGTAAGCTTGTTACACGATGAGTGTGAGAGTGGTGATTCTAAAGATTGGGTGGCTTTACTGGACGATGTGTTATGCGTTATTAACTCGCGTCCTCTGAGAAGTTCCTCTTCGACGACGTCCCAGCCAGTTACGCCGGTGGAATTGATGATGGCCCGGAAGGTAACCTTTCCGGCCAATCCTCGGTTGAATGCGGATGACTACTATCCCAGCCATGGTCTAGAGCCAATAACTCTGGATCCAGCGCGGGGTGTGTACGACCACGACTACGACGCCAAAAGAGATGCTAGAGAGTCTGTGCGTGAGGACTTGAAGAACCGCTTTGAATCCATATGGGAGGATATGCGGGAGCGTTCAAGATCTGAGCAGATCCGTGCTAATGCTGGCAGGTCCCCTCAGGTTATTTCGGAGGGAGATTGGGTGTTCATTCCTCGACCCAAACGCCACAAGCTAGACCTTCAATGGAAGGGCCCTTATAAGGTTCAGAACGTTGATGGTGTGCGAGTGTCCGTTACTGCCGGTGATCAAGTTATAGTCGACTCTATCCACAATGTGCTGAAGGTGGAATTGGAAGTCATGCCTACGTGGTGCACGAGAAAAGGTGCGTCGCGAGGAGTCCTCAAGCCGGGTATGTTAGTCTGGTTTGGTGAAGCCGAAGCTGGCATGGTGATTGAGTCGCGTGGTCAAGAAGTCCTGCTTCATATGATGAAGATTAATAGGAAGTTCAATCGAGAATTTGAAGTTAAGTCCCTCTACTTCGACGAGCGTTCTGGTTCTATCTGGGCTTACCCTTATGACCATAATGGTCTCCCCAGCGCCGGGGAGGGTATCCCTTCGGACAGGAAGCCCCTGCTTCGTTCAAGAAGTTTTGATCCGAGAGACGATGGCAAGAATTGGAGAGTCCTCAACGTTAAACGCAAGACTGGGTGTCTGACTTATCGGTCGACAAAATGGATTGAAGACTGGATTGGAGAAGACAACCTTTGTGCTTGTCGTGACGTGACGCGCAAAGATCTGCACGCGTGCACATCGCCCCCTCTAGCCGTTTCGGTGGTGCAACTAGTCGATGGCATCTATTACGGTTCGGAGGTTGTTAGCGTGTCTGCTAAGCGATTATACGTTGAGGATGTTGAGCCCTCAGAGGCTACGGTCTGCAATTGTTCTGTAACTGTTGTAGATGCAGCTGAATTTAGCCTTCGCCGTCGCTCGGATTTTCCCCGTCCATATTCCATGTGTGGTTCTCCCTCTCGTCATAAGAAGACTCCTTCTACTGAGAAGAATGTCGTTGATGATAAGCCCAAGCCCTATGTGGTGAGGAAGCTATTCAGTCAGTTCTGTCACAAGTCCAACGAGAACCAGTGGATCTCTGTCTATGACCATTATTCGCTTTACTATGAGAACTCTACGAAGGGGAAAGCCTCTATTGTTAAGGCCTTCGAGCAGGGTGAGTTGAAGAATGGTACGGGCCACCAATACAACGGCGCTGACTACAAGCAGAATGGTGAGACAGTTCTACCAGCTGTTGTGGTTCAGATGAGGCGCCAAGGTTTAGACGGCGCTAGAGATAGCCGTAAGATTGGTGCTCCTGGCAAGTATGTCAACATCTACTCCATGCCTGTGGACCCAGCGGTCTCGGCCTGCGTGGCTGCCCTATGTCTGGGTTGGAAGATGAACTTCAAGGAGGCAGTGGAATGGATGGTCTATTGTACCCATGGGTTGATGGACTCTCAATGCTACTTTTGCACCCCCTATATTGAGGTCAAGGATGGCAAGCAGAAGGCCAGCTCTTATGTTGATAGGAGAGAGTATGGTACGCATCGTGAGAGTGAGGAACATCTAGCCCAAGAAAAGATCATGAAGTACTACGCGATTGGCTGGTATTCTGTTACCCAGGCCATAGTGGAAGGCTTCCGTATATGCCATTGTTTGGACTATCCGAGATGGAATTCTCGTGGTGGAGCCAAGACTACTCTTGCTGGTGCAAGGTTAAGTGATCTGACCGAGGGTACTTATTATCCGTCCTCCTCATCTATTAAGTGCGCGCTATGTGACAAGTCCCCAGCGTCTGTTTGGAAGATTACTGAACACTGGTGTGGTGGTTTCAAAGGTCAAAAGATCTCTCAACACAACACCGCGGTTATGGGGTTCTTGGATGCGCATGGTTATAACGGTACGAGGACGGCTTCTACGGTTTACCTTGAGGGTAGACCTAATGCCATATGTAATGAGAAGGGCTGTGCTATGTCCCTGTGGCAGACGTCTATGAAGTCCCGTGAGCGAGACTGGCTGTGTGATACTGCTATGGGTATTCGCTTGCTTAAGACCGACGTCTACAAGGAGATGGTCCAAGTTTTGAGAAATTCGGGCAACGTCTCTTGGGTGCCTACGGTGGACTACTTTTTCCCTACTAACTACGAGTCCGTCTTGTTTGACCCGGTTGACTTAGGTCGAGTGACCGACGCTAACTTAGAGGAAGATAACAATGATTCTTCCGATGACTGGGATCGCAAGAAGACCGAAGGTGAGTGGGTATCTTCATCCCCTAACCGTAAGGACTCTGATGACGAGTACTATGACTCCAAGGAGGAGTGGGAAGAAGACGGTGACCATACCGGCGAGTCCAGCCTACCGCTAAGAGAGCAGATTCTTGAATTAAGATCGATGATGATAGATCAGCAGTCTATTCTTGACAGATTGTCTCGTGATGTGTCTGACTTGACCATTCGTGTAATGAATCCATTGCCGCGTCAGCGTGATAATCGTCGTAGTAAAAGCTATCAGCGTTGGTGAGTGCGTCTTTGATAATTACTGTGTTGAAGTCATTGCCAATGAGAGTTATTGCTGCTGAAGTTCTATTTCATCTGTTCTGCTGACTTTTTATGATAACGTAGTTGATCATTGTTTTGATAGCTACCCGAGTAGTATCAACGCGGGGTGTGTTGTTGCAGACCTATGACGCGAGCCTATTTTAGGGCGAGCGAGATTTACATTGGTCGCGTGTTGTAACGCTCGGGCGAGCGAGAATTGCATTGATCGCGCATCTTAGCTAGTAAGCTAGGCTTTGAGCTACTGTGGCTCTTAGTGAGTTAGAGAGTATACGTTGCTATCTACGTTGTACTATCTCGTACGACTACGTACTACTGCCACTTCTATCTACGGTTATCTGCTGTATCTCTGGTTAATACTAGAGATCCTTAGTTGGCCTATTATTATCGTCTATCGCTTGGTGAACCGGGTATTGTGTTATCTAGTACCGCGGTCGGTATAGGGAGCTCTTTAAATAAAACGCGATCCACAA